>JAKWJA010000153.1:0-35427 GCA_027704765.1 Solanum habrochaites
AGGTGTGGGAGGGGCGGAGGAGGAGAGTATTCTAGAATGATCGCGCGAAGCTATGACTAACACAAAACGCCATATGGGAAAATCAAGGGTAGGAACGAGGGACGCGGGGTGGGGGTGATGGGGGGGTCCAGAAGTGGAAAAGTTTGTAATAGATTTGAGGCGAAGGACAAATGGCACCCTTGGGGTATGCAGGCAATAACGAGAGGGGAGAGCAAAAGTCAAAAGGGCAAGGCTACGCCGAAGGGGAGAAGGAGGAAGGAGGGGCCAGAAGGTGGGTCTCAAACATATCCGCCGTTGGGGAGCCACATATTATTCTTGCCGGTGAGATTAAGGGGGGCTAGGAGTTTAGAGAGGGCACGAGGAAACGAAGGGGTGGAAGGAGACAGGAGGGTGGGGAAGAGGTGGAGGGGAAGGAGAGGGGAGTATGAAACAAAGGGGGAGGGGGAAAAGGGAACAGGAAAAGAAAGAAGCGGGGGGGGGGGGAAAGAAAGAAAAAGGAAACGGGAAAACAGAGAGACCGGAAGGAGAAAGGGAAAGAAGGAGGGGGAGAAAGGGGGGAGAAATGGGGGACAAAAAGGGGGGAGAAAAAAGGGGGGGGGGAGGAAGGGGGAGAATCTTGTCAGGGGAAATGGAGGCGGTCAGCCCAATACATCACCGAAAGCCTAGACAGAGGCAGGTAAAGAGCGGGGGGTGGTGGGGGTCTGTCGGGGGGGGGTGTGGGGTCGCGGGGCGGTGAGGGGGGGGGAGAAGGGGGGGGGGCGGAGTGGTGGGGGGGGGGGGAGGATGGGGAAACGAGCGTTGTGGGAGGGGTGGGAGGTAAGAGGGGAGAGGCGAGTGGGGGATTGGGAGAGGAGGGGGGGCGATTGAGGAGAGGGGGGGGGGGAATGGCTGGGGAGGCCAACAGCGAGGGGAAGGAATAATGAAGGAAGAGGTGCCGGGGGGGGTGGGAAGAAGAAAAAGCAAAAAAATCGGGTGGTGGTGCCGCCCTCGTTAAGGCGAAAACAAAACGAAACAAAGGAGAATTGGTTATAAAAAGAAGCCAGGAGTGTGTTGGAGTAACCACAAACCGGAGCATACATAAAGGAGAAAGCGGCGAGGAAAAAGGGAGGGGGGGCCACCGGGGAGAGGCCAAGGACGCTCCTAAACACAAAGTTGAGTGGGAAACCAAAGTAGGCTGGATGTTACTGGGGACCCTAGGTACCGTCGCCTCATGGGCAGGGCGATAAAGAACCTAGCGGCCGGGGTCCACGATACAGAAAGAGTCCAATAAGCAAAATTTTAAAATTGAAAAGGAACGCACAACCAAAAACACACAAAACTGCGAAATGGGAAAACCCGAGCACTCCCTTATACATTGGTGGGTAAAAGGTAAGCGGGGGAAAGGGGGAAAACGACAAACAGGAAAATTCTGGGCAAAGGTAAAACGACCTCAATGTTTCCAGGACGGAAGTTTACGGGAACAGGGGGGGGAGGGGAGGGAGGGTTTGTTGGTTATAGTGTTAACAGAAAGGGAAAAAAACAGACAAGAGGGGAAGGGGGGCGTATGCCGACGATAGAAACAATCACAATGAAAAAAGTCCGAATAGAAGAACAAAACCCCTTGGATTTTAAAATCCAGAAAAAAGGAAAGGGGGGGTTACCCATCAATGTAAAGGTGGAGAGAGGGTGTGGGGGTGGCGGAATGGGTGGCGCGATGGGGGGAGAGGGAGATGGTCGCCGAATGGTCACATGGATCCGGGGTGAAAGTGCCATGTGAACAACCCCGCGGCCGACCTGGTGTGCCGCCGTTAGGGCAACAAAAGTGAAAAATAAACGGAGGCACGCGGGCCAGCCGCGTGCTTCCTGGAAAATCAGGGATGCAAAAGTCCTGGGTAACAAGGAACGCGGGGGGGAATGGTGGGGGAACATAAGTCCTTGGGGTGCCCGATAAGTGCATCTTGGGTCGCCCCCCGGGCAAAAAAGGGGGACGCGCAGTCCGACAAAACAACATAGCTCGGTGAATAATCAGTGCCTAGGGTCGCGATCTGGCGGCGAAAGTGAAAACGAGGACGAAAGGTGCCCGAAGGGTCACGTGAAAGAATAGTAGAGGGGAGGTGCACCAAGTGCCGGGAAGAAGGAGAAAAGGGGGGGGGGGGGCGGTGGCGCCCGCCGTGAAAAAAATAAACTAGGACCCGCTGTTGAAACAAAAAATGATATGTGACGCAGAAGTGCGTGGCCGTTGGTGAGAAAGGTCCACCTTGCAAATTCCTTAGTCACAATCATGTTCCCCCCTGCCGTCAAGAAGGATACGAAGTGCAAAAAATTGAAAACAGGAAAATGCCTCACCAGGGGATGGGAAAAGAGAAAGATGAGGAAAGAAAATAGCGCATATTGGTGAAAAATTGGTAAGTGAACAAAGGAAAAGCCCAATTAGTAACGACGAGGGGGGTGACCAGAGAGATAGCAGACAGGCCCTAACAAAATCAGCCAACAATCCCTCCAATCCCTTCTTAATCTCCACGACAAAGAAAATCACACTAATTTTTCCAATTACGCTTAACAAAAGGGTTTTTTTTAGAAATCCACTTGCCTTAAAAACCACTCCCTCAATAATCACTCCCTTGAGACTTGAGCCTTTCCCCTTTCCGTTTTGGAATCATTTTCCACAAATCGGATGCAATCGGTATGCAAAAAAGTATATATTCACCCAATAAGGTTTTTCAGAATTAAACACACTCACACTTTTTTTTGTGTTTTTAATCTTGGGGCCCTAAAAATTCAAATTCCACCCCAAAATTTTATAATCAAAGTGTCGTAATTTCTTGATGCCACTTAAACCATGGGTGTCAACGTATGTATAGGGGTTGGGGGTGGGGTCCAAGTTTTCGAGCGTAGAGTGGGTTTGGGTACGTGGGGTGGGGGAAAAAAATGGGCTGGGTGTGGTGGGGGGTAGGAGGACGAGAAGGCGGGGGAGAACGGAAAAGTGAAGGAGCGGGGGGGGGAGGGAGGGAGAGGGGAAAAGAAATCCCGACGTCCCGGGGGGTGTTGGAAGAAGGTAATTGGGGTAAGGGGTATGTGGGGGGGAGGTGAATTATCACAAGTAAACGCAACGAAAACTCACACAATTAAGGTTCACACCAAACTAATGAAATAAAGTGGTGTGAGTATGGATATGGGTAAATCGGTAGGTGGGTGGGTGAGGGCCAAACAATTAGGAATGGTTACAAAGGTAAAATGGATGGGCCCTAAAAAAACACAGAGAATAGTAGAGCACAAGGATAGGGATAATAATTCCTAAAGGCCCAAGGTAGGTAAAAAAAGTTGTAGTTAGGGCTTCTCCAGATAAACTGGGGAAAAATGCGCGCATCTAGGGTCCGGGCCGCCCCACCGCCAAAGTCGGGCTTTTGGGGTAAAGGGTTAGGGATTAAGAAAATGGGAGTAAGTCCCCCCCAACTGGGAGTAACCTGGGATCACCATATCCTCAAAAAGACTAAATGGTCCAGGAAAGTAAAGAGACAAAAAAAGGAGGTTGGTGGTTGGGGACGTGTTATAAAAGTGTTTTGCCTTATCCCAGATACAGCAAGGGTGGGGGGGGAAGGGGGGGGGGGGGGGAAAAGGGGAGAAAAGGTCACCTGATAATAAATTGACCATCGAAAAAAAGGAGAACCCAACAATTTAACAAAATAATGTCGGGGATTAGTGTGGTTTAAGAGTAATGGTATTTCAAGCAGGTGACGTAAAGGTAGAAAGAGAAAGAGAATCCTATAGGTCGAGATACAAGAAAAACGGTACACGGTGGGAGTGTGCAAAGGTGTTTTTCAGGATGAATGGTTGATTGAAGAAACGTCAGAAAGGGTGGAAAAAAAAAATGCAAAGACGAAAGAATAACTGGTTAAACGAGACTTAAAATAAAAGGGTGGCCCAAATAATCGGTGCCATCCCAAATGGGAGTTTTGGGGGTTCCCAAGAGACGGAGGGGGTACGAGGCATCTTGGCGCCAGATGGTCATGATGCGGCAATCGATGAACAAAAAAAAAGGACGGGGGTCATGGTGCACCGGCCAAATGGTGATTGTAGTTGAAAAGTGAGTATTGGAGTAGGTTTGTGGGTGGAAAGCTTGGATTTATTGGAAAATAAAATTGATACGGGAGAGACCACTCCAAAAGAAAAAAAAAGTAGGTTGGCATAGGAAAAGGAAAGAAGCAACCAGGGTTAAGGGGTAAAAAACTGTTTGTGCAAGGAGGTGGGTTGAGGAATTGTTATTAAATTCCCCTCCACGGGAATTAAAAAATCTTCAAAGGGCCAAAAACCATAGGGGCGGGGGGCAGGATTCCCTTATGAATCTAACATATGTTGTGGCAACACAAAAAAGTTGAGCAGAAAAGGGTGGGCAGAACGCTGTAAATAAAGGTAAGTTGGGTTTGGGAAGTAAGAAAAACTGGGGGGGTGCGAAAGGTGTGAAGGAAAAGGACAAAATATGGGGGGGGGTGAACGGGGTGGGGGATGGATTGTGTCGGTGGGGAGGGCCAAAGTCAAAAAAGAAAGGAAAAAAAAGATGGGTCCGGACCCGAAAGGGGACAAGAAGAACGGGCGCGGGAAAACCGGAGGCGCCCCGGGTAGTTTAGATGCTTCTTGTTTGCCAATTATTGGGGGGGAATAAGTTGGTGTTGTTCCGGCCTTGTGAATTTAAGTGTATAGTTGTCGTCTGAACAAATTGAATGGTAATGGTGGATAAAGCTAAAAGAGTATTGATGATAGAACACTTTAATTTAAACAGGGGCAGTCAAGCTCGACTGCTGTACATGTAATGTGGGGGTAGATCAATGATGAAGGAAGGAGGAAACGATTGGTGAGAGTTGGTCGCTTGCAAAAGAATAATGAAATTGATAAGTGGTGACAACAAAAGAGGAAAATAATGTCGGCCGGGGAAGGGAAGCCCAGGACAGGGGGGAAGGGAAAAAAGGGAGGGGCCACTGGAACTAGAGGAAATCTAGGTTACAATATGACATATACTTATTGGAACCAGGACGCCATACCAGTTAGAACATGTAAAGGGTTCCAAGTGGTAGAAGAAAGGAGGAAAAAACAGAATGGTGGGGTTGCAAAGGGATGGTGTGGAAAAATTTCCGAAGAAAAATAACACAATTGTGCCCGTGGGGTCGCATATACAGGAAAAGACGATGTAAAGGTGCCGTGGGCCCTAAAACCATGAGAGTGGTGTCCCGTTGGAAAGGGGAGAAGGAGGGCCTCAACGAGGTAAAGGTCAGGAAAGTGAATAAATTGTACCAGGGGGGGGGGGGTGGGGAATAGCAGCTGAGAAAAAAGGGGGGGGGGAGAGGGAGGGAGGGGGGGTCAAAACAGGAGTTGAGGTGTTGAGTGTAAAGGGATGCGTGGTGAATGGTGTGGTATAAAAAACTCGAGAAAAAAAGCCGATAATGTCGGCACGGAAAAGAAACTAACTGGTTCCGGGTCCGGCGTGAGAGTTGCGAGACCAGGGAAGGGGGGGGCGGTCGCACTGGTCGGGAATCGCCGCGGAGACAAAAATGCGTGTGGGTTGGGTTGGGCAAAGGTTGGGTGGGGGAAATATCGCCAGTTTCAGGAAAAGCGCTGATGTCGCAACTGTGAACAGGACAAGAATCTGCCGGGGATTGGTGCCTAAGCTTGTCTGAAACAAAAAAAGACACTGGCCGCCCGTAGAAGGGGTCCAAAGGAAGAAACTTAATATAGGGCGTCCGGTACCAAATACAACATAATTCCGCAGGACAGAAGGGGTCGAAATAAGTTGGCGGACAATGGGGGAACAGGGTCCATAGGAGGAGAATCGGGCCAAATTGGTGAAGAACACAGTGTGGTCATGTGTAAAGTTGGGGACAAGAAAACCAAAAGTGGCGGTTGGGGGTGAATAAAAGATCGTATGAGGTCAGACAGGGGAAGAGGGAGGGGTGGGGAAAGAAGGGGAAAACCCGACATACAGAAGAACGGGGTTGTGGGAGACAATGGTTGATAGAAAAGATAGATAAGCGGGTACCGACCAAATAAATCCGAACGTAGCAAAAAGAAATAGAAAGGACAGCAGTAGAAACGTATAGTGAAAATTCCGAAATAATTAAAGGGTTGGATGGCTGGGAGGGGAAGCAAGAAGTGGGGTGAAATGTGAATGATAGGGAGTGGTGGATGAAAGGGTTGGTGGCCCCGCGTAAAGGAGAAAATGAACAGGCGGGGTAAAAAGAGGAAGTTGGAAAGAAAGCGAAGGTGATGAAAGTTTCGGAAGCTAGCCGTTAGTTAATAGTGTAGAGCAGCTGTGATAGGGTCAAACGAAGTAGAAGAAATGAGGCAAAATAGGAAGGGTGGTAAGTTGTAGAAGGGGGGAAGGGGCTGTCGTGGAACAGTCAGGGTTGTGGTTGGTTAAAAAAAAACGGTACGCGGAGGTGAAAAGGAAATGAATAAATGGGTGGGGGGAGTATTTTTTTTGCAAAAATTAGGGCGTTTAAAGGGAGGAGGAAAGAACGAGTGTTCGCCGGGGGGGGTCCTGCGCGACGAACTTACCCAGCTGGTGGGGAGTTTTGGATGGGTAGTGTAAGGTTGGCCGGGGCTAATGTGGGTTGGAAAGGGTAATGTTCCCAAAAAGAGGAAAATTGCTTGGGTGAACAAATATAAGAAATGGGGAAGAAAGGGCGTGAAATCAAGGCAAGCCTAGGAAATGAGAAGTGGGGGATGCAAATTATATGCCGGTAAGATGCTGAGGACAAGGGAAAGTAAAAAATTTAAGCATAGTAATGGAAACATCCAAAATATAACTGGGGGACAATTTGTACCCCCAAATGGGAAAAGGTGTTGGGGATAATAAAATGTGGAGGTGTTATAAGTATAGTGGTACAGGAAAAAAACAAAAAGTGGGGTGGTGACTGGTGTAAGAGTGATACTGGGTTCATGATAAAGGTCACGCACGAAAGACATGAAAATAGGACGGAGGGGTGGGGTTGTAAAAGAAGCGAAAGAATGTTGATGTTGGGCACTATAGACGGCGACGGAGGGCGAAACAGGAGATAAAAGCCCCAGAAGGAAACCAAAATTTGGTGGGTTTGGAATGTCAAATTAGGAAAAACCAGAACGCGGAGACCGGTAGGATAAAAACAAATTAAAAAAGGTGGTGGGGTAGTCCAAAGGGGGGAAATAGATACGATGGTTAAGTGTAAAATAGGAAAGTCGGCCTAGGAAAATAGGGGTGGGAATTGTGGTAACCGATGAACATTGGAGAGGTGGGGGGGGGGGGGGTTGTGAATCTGGACCTCTAATCCTGGGTAGAAAACTGAAACGGGACGTATGGTTAAGTGTTAAAGGTACAAAAACGGAGAAATAAGGGTGGTGATAGTTGGCAATAGGATAGACGGCGGACCACTATAATATGAGGGATATAGTGAAATGCCGGGCCAAGGAATGGGAATTGTGGGCGGTTGAGGGGAAAAGGAGAAAAAAGGTAAAGAGGGAAAAGTTGGTGAAAATAAAGGGCGGACTATGCTTGTTGATTGAGGTGGAAATGGGGGACATTTATTCGGTGAGGTGATTGTTGTGGGGATGGTAAGGGTTATGTGTCAAAAACCAAATAAAAGAAAATTTAATTGTTGGGTTATTCAAAGCGGTAGTCAAGAGGTAACAAAATGTAAATTTCATTGTAAGTATAAAAAAAAGTGGTTGGGATGAGATAATTATAGAACGAGAGATGAATATCACAAACGACGGTGATGACAGTGGGAAATGGTGAACATAATAGTGGATAAAGAGTCCATAAGAAAAAAAACGAGAGAAAAGAACGCACAAACACGGGTATTGTGGGGAAAGAAAATTATAGACAATATTGTGAACGAAACGGCGGAGCAGTAAGTGGAAGGTGGTTGAATTTGTCCGCACGGTGTAGCAGGGTAAAGTGAGGTGTGGTGGGTGCAAGGATTTGGCAAAAGAATGGCCAGAAGGAGTTGGTAAAAGGATAGGCAGCGGGGCATAGAGTTAAGAGGGGATATGGGTGGTGAGTGAAGGAATCGTGTGAGAAAATTGAGAAAAAAAGAACAGGGTGCGGTAAGGAATAAAAAGAGGAATTTTTGGGGAAAGGTGCCACTAAAAAAGGAAAGGAAAAACAGGGTGTTAATTGTGAAATGGTAATAAGTTAGGATAGGGGGCCGAAAATGCGAAAAACCAAAACTCAAATAACACAAAGGGGGGAATGAATTGGGTGGAAAGTAGGGGAAGTAAAAAGACGGGTGCAAACCGGGGAAAAAAGGGGGGAAGGAGAACGATCAACAGAGAAGCGGTCTCGGGAAGTCGGGTTGAGGTGTAGCCTAGTGTTTAAAGAATTTAAACTGAGAGAAAAAGGGTAAAACAGCCGGCATCAAAGTTGTTTGGATCAATGACTTGAAAAAGGTCACAGTGAAGAGGTGAGGCGAGAAAAGGCCGCAAAAAGAAACCACCGGACCAATTGGTTATACTAAGTAGATGTAACATGTGGGAAATTGGTGGGAAAAATTATCCCCAACAACATACTGGAAAACTATAAACCTAAATATATTTATTAAGGTTTAGTGGTGAAAATAAAGGTAAGTTGTGGTTGTGGCAGAGTAAAAGTTTTCAGTGAATAAACTGAAGGGGGAAAAGAAAAATTTTTTCGGCCTGAAGAGGGTGGTAAAAACCATGGGGAATTTAGAAGTAAAGGTGGGTTTGTAAATCAATGGTGGGAAAGTATAAGAATATGAAATTCGGGAGGTATTGCCAGGCGCTGGGTGTTGGGGGGTCTATTTTGTTAAGAAAGAAAAATAAAGTGAACAAAAAATGAATAGTAAAAAGGGGATTGGGGGTAGGAGAGGAGTTTATAGCATGCAGGGAAGATATTTGGTCAGTTAGCGTGAGGCCTTCACACAAGAATATTGTGTTGGAAAATCTTCCGAACTTACATGTGGGATAGCGAAAGTACGCGATAATATAAGTGGAGTGAGTGGGTTGAAAATAAATATTGTTACCGCGAAAATGAGGAAAGACTGGTGGTAGTTTACTGGGGTGGTCAAAAGTAATCTGACCTGTCTTGATGACCGGCATTGAATGAGATCCTGGCATTCAATGATACCAATGGTGAAAAAGGTGGAAATGTAAAATTAGGTGGATGATGTAGGAAAACAGGAGGTGTAGGTTAGGGGAATTAAAGGTTGACAGAAATGGTAATAAGAGTCAACCCCTTTGTAAATTAGGTTCTGTAGTGGAGAATGGGTCCTCGGGGGGTTAGGAAGGCGCAAAATTGTCCAAACACTCAAAGTGGTGAATGGGGATAAGTAATGGAGGGCCACGGGTGATGAAATGTAGGAAGCGATGTGAAAAAAATATAGGAATACAGGGAACTCAGGAAGTAGACGAATGGGGGGGGGGTAAACCACAAAAACATTTAACACGGGTTTGAAAATAAGAGGCACCGGTTCCCCTTAAAGCCCGGGTAAAGAAAGAAAAGGGAACAAATGGCATAAAGACAGGTTAAACTAGAAATAAAAAAGGCTAACAAATGAATTTGTATTGAAAAGGATGGGGTAGAGTTAGAACACGGGAGGGGGTGAGTGAATAGAGATACAAACGCTAAGGAAAAGTAATCGATGCGGGAATCTAAGGGGATGAAAATAGGGGCTTGTTAATAGGGGGCGGGCGGATCAAACGGGTCACAAAAAAGCGCGGAGATCAGATTTAGTAATATAATGTCAGTGGGTGTGGTAAAATGGGTGGAATGGGTGTGGAAAAAATGTGACAATGATTCCCGCCGTAGGGGAAGGAAAAAAAATGTTGGAAAAAACCGCAACTGAGCAAGTACTGAGTCTGAAGGGGGGGGAAGAGAAAAGGGAAGGGGAAAATCGGTCAGCCACAAAATATGGGTAGGAGCGAAAAAGGCTTTGATTTATAAAGGAAAGTGTCTCCATGGCCAAATAAGGGAAATGTTGACTGGGATCCAATTGGAGGGTGGATAAAAAACAACAAATTAATTGTTCACCAGGACACAACAAGACAGCATGGGCCCGCACGTAAAAAAAGTGAAAGGGTGAAAAAGAAATAGGAGTGGGTTATGGAAGTAAAAAGAAGGAGAATGGGGAGCACAACATTATAAAATGTGTGGAGTCAAATTCACATAGAAGGGGAATGGTGGGGGAGATGGGTGGGAGGTAAGATTCTCGAGGTGAAGAATAGATAATGGATTTAACAGGGAAAAGGTGAGGTATAAGCCCTTAGATGGTGGAGGGAATGGGTCCTTAGGGGGGGGAAAAAAAATGTAGTGTTTACAAAGAAAAGAGAAAAATCGTGTGGTGGCCAGTGTGTTGGACCAGCATGATAAAAAACAAAATAATAAGCAAGAATAATGAAGTGAATGTATAGAGTGGTAACGGAAAAGGGGGAAGAAACATTAGATGGTGGGACAAAAAACAAGGGTGATTAGATGAATGAAAAAGATTGAGGCTTGGGAACATAATATAGGGTAGAAGTGAGGGGGTAGTTAATATCAACAGGCCGATAAGGAGGAGCCTGCACGGCGGAAATAAAGTATATGGAAAGGGAAAATATTAAAATGATGGGAGAAAAAAGGGGATTGCTGGGTGTATAATGTTGGGGGGAGTGGTTGATGTGGCGGCTAAGAATGTTACAAGTCGGTTGCGGTCGGGGTGCCCTTCGTGAAAAGTTGGGGCCGAGGGTGGTATTGTGAAAGATCGAGACGCGTGTCCGCCAACTAAGGTGGACATTGAAAGGATCAAAAAGGGTAGGAAGTGCTGATTTTTAAAAAATAAAATAAATATATAAAAAGTAATGAGGAAATCAGTAGGTGGTGGGGAGATAGGGGGGAGGTGAGTCGAAGAGCAAGGGAAAAAGCAAAAGGGGGAAGGTATTTGTGGGCCCCTGCAGAACAGGTAAAGCAAACGGTTTGTGTATACGACACATGCATCGCTTCATATTGTCGTGTTAGAGGTGTTCACGGGTAAAAAAAATATTGTTGGGTGGGGTTTGTTCAATTTCTAAATTGGTGTTTCTTTTTTTAGAAGCAGTGTTTTAAAAGAAAAATTAGTTGCTGGGTGTAGGTGAGACGTTTTTAGCAGAAATATGTGGTTAAAATTATTTCTAGAGTATGATAAAAAATTCAAATCCTAAAGCACGCATCTTCTGTTCAATTAGTGAACAAAAAACACTTAAACTATCCCAAAAAGTTGCAAGTTCATCCCTTTCCTACTAAAAAAGGCAAAAAGAGCCTAGACAAGAGCCCCCTCACGAGGTCTCTTTTGGAAAACGAGACCTAAAAATAGACCTCAACGCTAGGGTCAGTAAAATGCAGGTCACTTTTTTACAGAGACCTCATGAGGTCGCCAAACGGAGAGACCCCACGAGGTCCCAACAAATAAATCTGATTTTTACAAAAAGGAGACCTCACGAGTCACTATGTATTATTTAATTAATGTTATATTTTTTAAATAGAGACCTCATGATGTTCACATTTTATAATATTATTTAATTTTATATTTTAATAAAAGACCCTCATTAGGTCGCTAAGCTATTAATTTAATTTATTTTTATATATTTTAAGTAGAGACCTCATGAGGTCTCTCTTTTTGCATTTATTATTGGAGACCTCACGAGGTCGCCATAATGAAATTTACGGAAAATATTGCAGAAAAGAGACCTCATGAGGTCTCTATTTTGCATATATAAAATGTTAATTAGAGACCTGATGAGGTCTCCATTATGAAAATAGCTGAAAACATCATCAAAAGGGAGACCTCATGAGGTCCCTCTCTCTGCATTTATAACAAGAAAATGGTAAAATAGAGACTCATGAGTTTCTCTAATATTAAATATCTGGAAAAATTAATGCAAAAAGAAACCTCATGAGGTCTCTTCTAAAGGAGACATATCTGAAAAATTACTCAAAATAGAGACCTCTGAGGTCTCTTTTTCTGGAAAAAACTGGAGAAAATTATTATTTCTTTCTGCGCTTCTCATCACCTGTCATTTTAATCAGTACCCAAATCAAAACTCAAAGAGCTTCAAAACTCAATTGAAGCAATACATTTACTAAATATTCTCTTATCAACTCAATTGCAACTCACTTCAACATCATTATATATTAAACACAAACCATAGATATCCATAAGTTTATATAATACATTCCAACGTTACATGTATTCACGAAAATAATAATTCCCATCACAGAATTAGAAAGTTAACCAAATGATCCATAAGTTAACTATCATAAGTCTAAACTCACTAATGTGGTAGTGTGTTTGCCACATAAATCATCACTCTTTCCTTCATCACTTTCTTCAATCACTACGCTCTGGGTCATTTTCTTTGTTGACCATACATTGGATTTGAGTAGGGTTGAGAATTGAGGAGGTTTTTTTTTTTGAGGAGGGAAATTGACATCACCAGAACAAGGGGGAATCCCTCCCTGAGCAAGTAATCGCATCATGGAGTCCTTAAGACCCGCAAAACTGTAATTCCAACCGCCTTTCCTAGCCCGTTGAATTCTTCGGCGTGGCTAGATTAGCTCACAATCTTTTTTCCCTCCATAGCCAAATTTTTCTTCATTGATTCATCATGATTTGAACATTTAGCCGTTCAAACCAGAAGAAAATTCACGAAGGTTTTTGCGGCATTCCATATGCATACCCCTATCTACTCGGCCCAAAGTCAAGTCTAACCAAGCTCTCCTCCACCTGTTCTTGATAAGTGGCAATAACCTTCGATTTCTTCAGGCAATAGTTTGTTGTAAATCCCTCCAAATCTTGAGATATCGATTCTAATTGATTTATCATATGAGAATATAATTTCGAAATAAGTAATATATTTTTAAATGAGAGCTTACATAGGTCACTTAGCTCGCGTTCAACCCACACGTCGGATCTTCTTCAGGATTTTTCTTCTTTCTAATGTGGTTGCCTTAATGCCTCAGCTTGAGTTATCGGTCTTCCTGTTCCTTTCCTTACAATAAAATATACGTTATACTCAAGAGTAAATGAATATTAGATACATAAAATTATAAACACACAGCAAAATGATACACACCAATTTCTCCTCACACTCCTTGACTTTGAGCCCCACTTTGTGTAGAGAACCACCCTTAGTAGATGATCTTGCCTTTTAATCGTCTCACTCATCTGCTTAAATCTTGGATCATATTCCAATGCACGAGTAATTTTTTGCCCAATCCTCCGGTAGAACCCAGCTAGGTTTGCTATTATCTCTACGAGCTTTTATTAAACAAACTAGCAAGGAAAGTATGCGTAGCTTTCTTGTGAAAGTTTGCACAAATTTTGGCCTCATGTTTCCGGACCCAAGCACATTTTTTTCTACAATCAAGCTAATTATTTTATATTTGATAAGTATTAATGAAACAAGTATTTTAATAGTGTGCTTTACTTCAATGATATTATATTTTTGATTCTCTCGTACCTCTTTGGGGTTTGGAGATCAAACCACTTGCATCAAATATATACTTTTTTTGTAGGGCCAACCGGAATACTCCATTTCCCAACCTCCTTGAGTACCCCCATAATAACAACTCCATCTAGATTTCCATCACCACCTTTTAACCCAAACTCCACTATTGTTATTTTTATTTTGGAGTATTCTTCAGTAGTGAATTTAAAACCATTAAGCAACTCTTATTCAGTGAATAAAGTCTTGATGGGTCCCCAAGAATGTTCCTTCAAAAATTTGGTCAACTAATCATGAATAAGGTCAATCACAGAGTCCTTGCCCCTTGAGGAACATTCCAATCTGATTGGATACTTAATAATCTAGTAATCCATAAACCGCAATAACAACTATGTGTGGACTCCCTCAGATAAAGGCCGCTAGCAATTTCAAATTGTTCAAAGAAAAATTTTACATTCACTAGGAGCTTCTTCACCTTGATGAGCAAAATCAAAATCAGAATGCACACCAAAAGCATCTTGAACATGTATATTCTATAATTTTGTGCAGAATTCACATTGCTATACTTTCACACCAGGAACTAATGTTGGAATACATCAAAGTTATTATCATTTCTCCTGACTATCCACACAGTGTAATCTTTTAAAACCCCTTTCGATGAGATATGAAGCCAACAGCATCTGGTTTTTCATAATTCAAAACATTGACATTTATTACCAGGACCTTAATCATACCACTACGTGAAAAGGATCTAATGTCTTTTGCATCACTCCAAACCATGACACCTCTCTACAAAACTCAGGTCTTAGCCTCATTCGACAAAATTGTCATATTATACATCAACTACGATTCCATCTACACAAGAATCATATTAAATTTGTCCACCACTAACAAACCAATATTTACAAATTAACTTATTACCAACTTAATGAATTTCTAAGTCTAATTAGCAGTTTAACTTAAAATTCTAATACTATAGTAACCAGTTTAACTTATTACTAACTTAACACATTTTCTAAGTTTAATTTAGTTTAAGTTAACTTAATACTAACACGATAGTTACAACCTAACAAATAATTATTTCTCAAATTTTTAAACTAATGTCAACACTGTGATATGGACAAACAATTATTTTCAAAAGAAAATCAATTTTGTCATCACTAGATCAAAAGTGTTTGTACTGTATGCTTACAAATAATTATTTCTAAAAATTTAAGCTAAGTGTCAACACTAGATGGACACACATCTGATTTTCAAAAGAAAATCAATTTTATCATCAATAGGATCAACTAGTGGGGGTTTTGGTACTTATGCTTAAAACCAATAATTATTTCTAAAATTAAAGCTAAGTGTCAACCCAGATGGACACAAATTGATTTTCCAAAGAAAATCAATTTTGTCATCAATAGGATCAACTAGTGTTGGTACTTATGCTTAACAAATAATTATTTCTAAAATTTCGTGAGTGTCTTCCTGCTTAATTATAAATGAGTTTCTTATTGAGTATTAACTTTCAATATCTTTGATATCATTGAGATCCTTAAATTAGTCATAATTAGGTCAAAAGATTTTCTTGATAGTCACCTTTTTTTCATGTTTACTTGGTGCTTGAAAGAACATTTTTCAGCTTATTAGATCAAGGTAGTATCACACACATTTTACCAATAGGTTCTTTTCATTAAAGATTCATAACATAAGTATATGTGCAAAGTTACAATATCACAATGAGATATAAATATATAATAATACAATCAAATTAACCTCAAACACCTCCTCAATGATCTAACACATTTAGTTTTAATAACCAAAAATAAATAAATTTACCTGGAGATGGAGGCACTGCTGAGGCGACTGTTGCTGCTGCAGAGCTGGCGATGAGCGAGAGGGTCGCGAGGGCAGTGCTGCTGCTGCGAGACTGGCGGCGGAGAGGGTCGCGACGGCAGTGCTGCTGCTGCTGCGAGAGATGGCGGCGGAGAGGGTCACGAGGGCAGCAGGAGCTGGCGGCGGAGAGGGTCGCGAGGGCAGCAGGAGCTGGCGGCGGAGAGGGTCGCGAGGGCAGCAGGAGCTGGCGGCGGAGAGGGTCGCGATGAGCGAGAGGGTCGCGAGGGCAGTGAGAAAGAGAGAGAGGCGGTCGCGAGAAAGAGAGAGAGCCCGCGCAGTCGTGAGAAAGAGAGATCGCGGTCGCGAGAAAGAGAGAGATAGCACGCGCAGTCGTGACAAAATTTTAAGAGAGAGGGAAGAAAGAGTTATTTTAATTTTGGCTAGGTTTTTGGTGTTGTTTAAGAGACCTCATGAGGTCTCTACATTTTTAAATATTTTAAATTATTATTTTTAATTTAACAAGTAGAGACCTCATGAGGTCTCAACTTGTTAAATTAAACTAATAATTTAAATTTACTTGAATATTAAAAAATTAGAACCTCATATTAGGTCTCCATTTTATGAGATTAAATTAAAAATTTTAATTTTTTAATAACAGATAAAAAAAAATTATTCCTTATATTGACCTCACTAGGTCTCTTCAACATTAAAGAAACAAAAATTAAAAGATCTTAATTTTAAATAGAGACCTCATGAGTTCCTCCTTATTATTGACCTTTTTTGAGGTCTCCATTTTTATGTCTCTTTTGGCCTTTTTTTTAGTAGTGTTTGCTATATTTTTAAAGAAACTCACGTACTAACAAAAAAATGTGTCAAGTAGAATGAAATATATACAACTGGTTACCTAATCAATTTGGTGATTTTTATTTAATTTTTTAATTTAAAATTGAAGATTTAATTAATATTCAGCCAAAATATATATTCCATTTCTGACTTTCTTTGGAAAAAACAAAAACTACTTCCAACTTAAAGTTTTTCAAATAAATTACGTATTTTATATATTCATAATAACTAAATATCTATATTTATTTCACTAAATTTCACATGCATATTACATTGTAATAAAATGTGACTTATATATAGGTATATACCCTTCAATATTTGTACTAAAGAAAATCTCTAAATAGTTTGATTAATACATTTGAAATGATATGTTTACGTAATCTTTTTAACCTTCGAACGAGTACTTTAACGAATATTTCAAATTATGTATTGGTTGCAAGTCTTTTACTTGATGATGCCAAAAAAACATACCTATAAACTGGACAACACACCCAAATTTTAAATTCAAAGATTCACTTCCTATCCAATACTTATTCTTTTAGGTAATTTTTGATCTTTTCGTCGGGCCCAAGACATGACCAAATAAAAAAAAAATTCCCTTTTAATTGGTTCAATCAATTTCTTAACAAAAATATACTGACGGATAATTCTTGTTATTTTTTGGATAGTAAAGGATGTTTGTTGCTTCACTTTAGATAATCAAAGGATATACATTAGATTTGAGGCATAGTTTGAGGGATGATTTTATAGCCAAAAACCTCTTTTATCAACATAAATTATGAAAAGTCAGTCGCATAAATTTAGGAGATATACATCTATATATACAATTTTATAATTCATTACTAAGAAAATAAGTAAAGTAAATCATTTAATAATTTTTCAAAAAATTTAATAATAAACAATAAAATATTACAAAAATATTGTAATTATCATTTGAGAACGTTTAATAACCACCAGATAAAAAATGCAAACACTAAACATTATAATTTGAGAAATGTAACAACGAACACCACAAAATGATAAATAGTCCAAATGAATATATATATATATTATATATATATATATATATATATATCTATTATATATATATATATATTATATATATATATATATATATATATAATCTATATATATATATATTAAGAAGAAGACGGATGAACACGTAAGAGTTAATGACAAAAATAGTGTTGTGAAAACTCACATCTTATCATTTTTACACATGATTGGTCTAAAAAAATTATGTATGACAATGTCATTTTATATGAGAGTTTATTTTTAGAAAAGGAGTCACTATACTTAGGAAAAAATATAATAGCATAAAAAGATAAATTGATTTTCAATACTTGAAAAATTAATGTAAACACAAAAGGTTTAAAAACCCAAAAAAAATAAAAAATTAATATCCAGTGTTATGCTTTATGTCTAGGATTCACGTTTTTACGTTCATTACTTAACACGCCCTCGAATTCTTAGACTTACGTTATTTGATTTTACACATTTCACTTTGCATCCCGAAATGTTTTTGATACGTTGTAACATGACTCCGCCCCAAAATTTTTAAAAAGAAAGGGTCAAAATAAAATGCCCTGTATTTATGTGAAGAAACAAAAATTCTCCCTTTTATGTTTTGCTAAATGATTGTCCTCACCAATCAAAAGTTTGCAAACCAAAGTTGATGAAATAAATGTGAAAGAAGGTCTAATTAAAGGTCACATTTATATGTCACGACCCAAAAAATGGAGTGATGAACTCGCTTATCCCATGCACCAAGACAAGTCCACCTAAATCCACATTACAATAAAATCGGAAATTTCATATCAATTCCAAAACACCCCCAAAATCTGGTTGTCATCACGTTGTACAAGCCTCTAAAGTACTACAATTGATTCAAAAGAAACCGCTAGTCTCCAATGAACTTGGTTTCTATAATAGAAACAGGTCATAACTAAGGAGAAAAGAATACGTTGAGGCACAAGAAACAACTGCCTCTCAAATCTCCAAGAACCTCAGACAAGAAGCAGAAGAGAAATAGCACAGATTCCGGGAGACTAACCTACAAAAAATTGTATTACATCAAGGGGTTGAGTACCAAAACAACACGGACTCACAAGTACAATCCTACACAAGCTAATGGGAAATGAAATACGGTACTTTCCTACCACGCCCCACCGAACCTCCGCAACTAACAATCTGCATAAACTCAGCCCAACTAAGACTCACAGTTTTACAATATCATGTAAACTCAAAACAACACACTTCTACAACTTACATATCCTCCACAAACACTTTCACAAATTACATATCCGCAATAACAAGCTCAATATGATCAATCACAAGTTTCCGCAGAAGCAATCAGAAGATCAGCAAAACAAGATATCAAATTCACTATGATAAGTATTGCAAATGGCAATGGAAAATTCCAATGTCAAGTATAAATGATGCTGTCTGACTGTGATACACACCCGCCTGTCTCTCAGTCCGGGAACCATGGGGATATATCTTGGTCCCTGCAATCTAATCGCGGCGCACGCACGACCCTCGATAATTAGTAACCACGCGGCACGCGATACGTCCCTCGTAATATAGAGCGCCTCGCGACGCGCGATATCGTCCCTCGAAGATGGTACTACTCTTACGTACCCATTCTTTCTCTCAATGCCCATAACACTTATCACAACCAATATGCCTCAGAATTAATCAGATGAGAAGTTAACAAATAAGTGAGTAGATGCTTTTCATAACATCGCATCGTTCACAACCCACACAAACATATCACAATGATTCAACCAGCCTTCAACCCTTTCTCAACACATCACAACATAAAAACAATTTAAGCACATTGCCTTTGTTACCTTTTTTTTTCATCTTCTAAATTAATCATATGGCACGTCAACATCACCATTCCGTTCTCCTCCAAACATATAACCACAAGGAAATCCCGCATTTCATACACTTAACAAGAGTTTAGAATCCACTTGCCTCAATAGTAGATCATCCCTTCGGGACTTGAGCCTTTCCCATTTGTTGAGGGCATCCAACTCAAAGCAATCTATTCATATACATAATCACACTAAGATTTCAAAACTAACAACACCTAATATTTTTTTTTTTTTTTTGGGGCCTAAATATGTACTAGAGCCAAAACTCATCTCCAATTTTAGAATTTTTTTCTAAATCTAGATACCCAATTAACATATTCAATCTCCATCTTTCAGAAATTTCAAGCCTAGGATTTAGTCTCAAATTTTCTCTACTAATATCAATATACAGTCAAATTGATTCAACAATTGATTGTTGATGATTATATCAACTCCTTCACATCTTCCAAGATATGAGTCAATCATATTATGACGAGTAATTTTATTTAATTATGTTTTCCAAGTAAAATAAACTACATACTAATTAGCAATCTGTTATAAATTATTATGTTTCCTCACTTATCAAACTCAATTCTTATACCTCTATCATTAGACTATTAATTGCCACCATGCATCGTATTCTCCAGACATTTTTATATAAAAATAAATAATATTATTATTAATTTGGTCCATCTTCTAGATCATTAATTTCATACCAATGCAAACTTTTCTCCTCCTCGCTGTATTGCTTTTTACAATTAATTATTGTAGTATATCATAATACCCTATAAATGAGTAATTTATTTAAGTTACAGAAAGTGAAATTGGCTAAAAATTTCTTACTGAAGCTCTCCATGCTGCTTCTCATTTGTGACGAGCCCGCCACACAAGGTTTGTTTTCTTCCCTTTCTTTATATTTTTTTTCTAAATGTTGTTATGTATAAAATATGATAATTTTTACTACTTATTTGTTATATATGGGCAAAAGGTATAGAATCTTAAATAACCTTATCCTTTAACCCATTAACTATCTATTAGTCATTACTACAATTACTCAATCAATTATAGTTACTAATGTTAAAGGAATTGTTTCAAAATTCCTCAAAAATACTATCGGTCATTACAATATCCACCACTAGAAATCATGTTCGTCCTCGAACATAAGGAAGAAGAAAGAAAAATAACCGATGTTACCAACAATTTGGGGTATGATCTTCCCGAGTCGATGTTCATATATCCAAGTAAGATCCTCCTTAAATCATTCCATCAGGATCAACTACTATGAACTGAACTTTCAAAACAAACTTTAGAGGATTTATAAATCAAGAGTGATTATCAAGCCACAACTAACTGATGAACTCAATCTAAACTCAAACCCACTGGACCTTAATACAATCATCATGAAGAATTGTTTCTCACATAACCACGATAGCTTCCCGAATCTACTACTACGAGAAGAGTTATCTCAAACCCAACACCATATACGCTCGTACTGCACAAACCATCACAAATCTTATCAAGGTTTCCTTTTCACAACACAATTTTTTTTTTCATGAGCTTAAGTTATGAGAATCTGACTTTTAGATATTGTTACTCATCAAGGGAGAATCAAACTTATCTAACCCAAAGAAGAAATAAGATCAAGTAACCACCCAACATGCGATACACTTCAAAATGTAGAACCTCTACCAATACGCTTTAACAATTGTAACTCTTCATAGTAGCTTTTATATAAGTTCTCATAAGTAAGGTCGTATATGTCGAACCACAAGTATACTTCAACTGTTCCAAGACAACGTTAAATATGTCATATCTAAAACTACCCAGTCTTTCCAAGCATCCTATCCTACCAAGAGGACATCGCAGGATCGGTACACCCGATCCACCACTAGGGATACACCCATAGATATGAAAACACATGTAGGTATAGGTAGCAAATCACACTCCAAATCATAGCCAAAACGAAGTAGATGACCATATAAGAATATACAAAATCAAAGTCGATATAACACTTGATACTTCTTTCATAGTGACCATATCAAACATTCTTATTCATCTTACTCTATTTATATATTTTTATCCACCCACCATCCCAACTAGTCTGTATCTCCATTACATCTCAACAAAACCTCAATTTATCCAAACCCCACATATTTCTCATAGACACCACTAAGTCAGAACTCTCATACTAACAAACATCAAAGCTACACCATCATTGACCTACTATTAACATCTCTAGCTACAAAGTCTTCTTAGCAAGCACATTATTGCCTCCACATTTTTTTTTGAACTATGACTCCCTTTCTTTTCATTTAAGCATTTCATGACAAGTACAAGTTACCCCCAAGACTGATAATACAAATTTTAAATCAAAAAGTACATTACCATCAAAACACAACAATTGAATAACACTCAATTCAACTCCACATAATTCTTCATATACCAATTTTAACTATCAGTCACACCATCATATGCCTCATACCAACAAAAATAAAAAAAAATCTTGGTCACTCCAATAATTCGATACCATAAGCTCATAACCTATACTCACTATCAAATGCGTATGTAACACATCATAATAGTTTGTATCATTCCATAAATAAATAGTTTAAATCTCCTCAAATCCTCATTAATTATGTAAAATTGTTGGTCCACACTGTTGAACATAAATAAATTATCTATCATAATGTGAACAATTTGTACTCGCACATAAGAACAACATAATTGTACACTCCTCTTGTGTTCACATAATCAAAATCCAATCTCCAAAAAATGTTGATAAATTCCTAGATAAGTATATAACCGAATAATCACATCCTTATCATATTACACTTATAAATGAAAAATTTATACATCCTTCAACTTCTAACCAAGACTCTATATGAGAGGTCTTATTCTTCACATCTCTTAAATTCCTCCCATGGTGCTTCTAACTATATTGAAATCTTCAACATACCAAACTTCTTATTCTTTTTTTTTACTCGTTTACCAATCTTATTCTTTGACCAACAACTCATGATATTTTTACCTCATCCTCTAAATCAAATCATTACGTGAAATTCCATTTAGGCATAACAATCAAAAGTAACAAAATTTACTACTCAAATTATTTTTAAGTCCTTCCAAATGCTTCATATTTAATGTGATCAATCATTTCTTACCCATATCAATTCATACCTTGACAAAACAACAAATCTAAACTCACAATGAAAAACTTGATTATTTTTTAATCCCAACCATGTAACACAATCCCATTATCTACCAACATTAGTTCATATATTGAATATTTTATGATTTCCGTATCTTAGCTTATCATCATCACCCTCATGGACCTTATCATATCTTTCGCTAAAATTCTACCATATCATATCATTATCAAACGGGTCAAAACCACAAAAGAACTAATTATTATTTACTCAAGAATGAACCGATCGTTTCACATCCTTCTCAGGATTTTATCCATATTTTTAACCAATCTGATGATCTTGTGACACTATATATTACCATAATCAAGAAAAAATGTTGGTGAAATCATGTGGTCTCTAATCTCATCGCAACCCATTGAATGTCACCTCTTTAGCCCTTGCAATCAAAAAATATTCTTACCCTCCCCACTCTTCGAAGCTACACTACATAACTAATTTATTATTATTATTTTTTTTTCATTATGCTCTAGTCCTTTAAATTCTATCGGGCAGTGTTTCAACACCTCCCATCCTTACTTGAAACAGGCACTCACCGAACTATACCAAACCATACACATTATCCTCGTCAGTTGTCATACATACAAAATCCATTAACAAACTATCTTGTCCTATAGCTCAATGCCCAATCTCACTCCATCACAAACTCCCTTATATTACCCCATTATGCTCGTTAGTAGCCCTTGCTAACCACCATAAGTAATCTTGGTCATTGCCATGACATCTCAAAACCAACTTACCACTAAAATTACCAACGCAGACTAACCCAATATCAATAGGCACTTTTTAGTAAGATTTTCAAATTCGCTCTTCACACAAGTATACTCTCTGAGACTTCATTCCCCCTAAGCTTTTGCATTAGGGTATCTATCCATTCCCTTGGAACCTTAAATGAAATTCATTGATCCTCATTTAGAACCCTCTGAATACCCTTTCTCACCTCACACACTTTATATCGACTGAAGATCCACCACTAAATGCTTATAAATTATGCTTAGCTCAAGCATCCGTAGTAACAAACTAGTTGGTTTCTCCAACCTTATTCAACATCAAATCAAATTATCTGAACATATGATACAACTAATAACTCTTTAGGTATTTATTATTCACACTTAACAATCAACATATCCATTTTCATATACCACTAGTGCCATATTGTGAAGTCTATTAAATCCACCACTAGAACACATCATACCTATCGAGAAGATTATACCCAAATAGCCCACACGTTTCTACGCATTAATTAACTATATATAATACGCTACCAAATTGTTTCGGGTTCTCATCTAACGTGATGTGCACCCCCCCCCCCCCCCCCCCCCCTCCCCCCCCCCCTTCCTTTATAATCAGGGATCCATTTAGCAGAGTAGCAAAAAAACATAACTTTTACCAAGTAAGAATTGGTACCATTGTAAAAGTCATTGCATAACCACCTTTGGTATACACTCAATTTATAAAACCACAAAAGATGATCTGACCTCAATTGGTGTAACAACATTCTTATCATTCGCTAAGCAACTCATACATATTATGACAATTTATCTTACTGTGTTTTCTCAAGTTGCATTGAACATTATCTTGCCATCAATTTAATTGGTTCACTTTCAATTATCGAACCACACATCATTTTCATAAGTATATGACTCCAACCCTAGTACCAAATCTATCATTCAATCCATACGCAACACCAACAACTGACATGAGGAACTACGCACGAGTCATCACAAAATGAGGGGGAATGGAATGAAGCGATGATAGTCAAAAGCTAAACCCAAATACGGCACGATTGATTGAGATCCAAGAATGAAGAGTTTTTTTTTTCTTAAAAAAGTCACTATAGCCTCTCAAAGCATAAGTACAGACGTCTCCAGTACAGATCCTCAATACTCACTTAGACTCGGCTTGTACACAAGTGAGACTAGAACCTGGGGGGCTTGTACCATTTTTGTCCCGACCCAAAACTGGATGTGATGGCATCCGTTTTCTATCCACCAAGACAAGTCAGCCAAAAATTCAACCATTCCAATAAAATAGGAAATTTCATAAGCAATTCAAAACACCATCAAAATCCTGGTTGATCACGTGTACAAGCCTCTAAAGTATTACATGGATTCAAAAGAAACGCTAGTCTCAAATGAACTTGTTTCCGATAGAAAAGTCATAACTAAGGAGAAAGAAAGTAATGAGGCGACAAACAGCTGCTTTCTAAAATCTCCAAGAAACCTCAGACAGCAGAGAGAAATTCACCGAGTCCGGGATACCCAACGTACAAAAATTGTAGACCAAGGGGTGAGTACAAAACCATACGTACTCAGCAACAAATCCCTAAACACAAGCTAAGGGATGAAATAGGGACTCCTACCACCCCACCGAAAAACCTCATAACTACAACATGCATAAACATCATCCCAACATAAGAGCTCCACAGTTGACATATGATAACTCAAAATTACCTTCTCGAATAGAAGTAAGCGGTCGTGTTCAAGTAAATACCCAACTAGTGAGGTTGGATCGTTCCAATGAGGAAAATAGTAGTCTAGACTTAACTTCAACCTATTTATTACCTATATTGCAGTAATGACTTCCTTGAAAGTAAAACTAAAAGAGGGGGGTTTACTAATAATGAAAATAAATAACGAACTTGAAAGAGACACTTGGCATCTTAATGTTTTGGGTTTTACTCAATTAATCAAAGTAATAGGGTTTACGTGTTCCCCACAGGTTATCAATTGATAACTCTAACTATACATTCTTTCCTAGTTATCTTGGACATACAAAGTGATAAGTTATGTAGTTCTAAATCCGTGGTCCGGCATATAGAAAATCTCTCCGTACCTTGGTCCGGCTACGTGCTGTTGCTATCCTAACCCTTATCCTTCACTCAATTAAGCATCATATTGATATTTGAATAAGTAGTACATCGTACCAATCAATATGAATTATACCACTTAATCTATGTTAATAATTCTTTCCTATTATCTACTCTTGGTCGACAAGTAGCATAAGGCGCAGTTCTAACGTTGGCCATCCGTTAAAAAAACTGCTTAAACGAAAGAATTATTAATTAAATGCAAGTCAATAATCTAGAAGTGTTATTTTTGTTCGGGTTTATCTCATTATTGCTATGGTTCCACACCCTAGTTATGGAATTTCGTTACTCATAGCCATATAAAGACAATATTCACATATATTCAAATACGAATTCATTGTACTTACATTCAATGAGAAAGAATAAAATCCAAAGTTTGCTTGATTAAATATCCAAAAAAATCACTTTGCAAAGAATCTCAAATCCAACACTAATACACAAAGTCTAAAATCTGATGTCTAATCTCATAGAGGTCTAACTATCAGGTGTCTAACCTCAAAAACGGAGGTTTTCGAAGTATTTATAAAAAAAACAAAAACCTAATAGACAAGATTCTAATAGCTGGAAAATCGGGCAAAAAGCGGCTGGTCGACGGGCCCACGCGACGGACCGTCATACCCGTCGCCCCATACTTGATGGAAATTTCTTCTGCTGCTTCTCTTCATTCCCCTCGATGGCCAAAAATGCGGACCGTCATAGGCACAACGGTCCGTCGAGGGTCTTCGTTCCAAAAATTACTTCAACTCTTGGAATCTGGGGGTACTAGGAATCACTTCTCTGAACTTACGACGAAACTGCAGGGGGGGAGGACCGTCATAGCCCAACGGACCGTCATAAGCTACGTACCCCACACTTGAGTAGATTCCCCATCTTCATTCGAGCAGCATTCTCTACTGGCCACCTACGGACCGTCACAGCACGACGGACCGTCCTCGACTCCGTAGGTGGGTATCTTCTGCATGTCTTCACTCTAAAAAATCTCAGCTTTAACTCTTGACAAGATTATGCGAAAAACAAAAGAGAAACTTATATAAAAATTAGCACAAAAAGGCTTTGGACATACTAACTTAAGGAAAAAAGTTATTAATAATACCGAGAAACCCGGTATATCAACAATCCTCACCTTAAATTCGTTGTTTGTCTCAAGTACGCATACGACTCACTACATAGTCTTTGTACAATTAGTATCCATGTTTATCTCCTTTGCAATCATTGGCTATTAAATCCGATTAATCTCATCCAAATCTAGGTATGCTATCCTGTTAGGCGTTGAATTTTGTGGATCAAAACAGGAAACAGATCACTACGCACTAACACCTATCATTTAAGTTTCTCACCGGAGTGCTAACAATTCTAGTACTGCAATGTGTCCTCACTTTAAAACAAAAATCCTCTTTAACACACTGATTTCAGTTCGAGTATAAGGATTACTTTTCAAACACTCACTCTCAGAACAAAAGCCACACTCATTCATACCTTGCCATAAGCTTGCCCTAGTCACTGCCTTAAGTTCGCTATACAACCCTAGGATCACGATAGGACTTTCTTAGTTGTAAATAGGCTCAGAGCGGTAGGGTATAGTGAGTATACTTAGTGGCTTTTTGCCCTTCCTTGAATATCGGCTTAAAACCTTCCACTTTCTATCACTTTATCCGCCCCCGTTTCTCCTATTCTCACCTTGCTATTTTCCCTTCTTTTTCATTTGTGTAAGTGACTCTTTTTCTTCTTCTTTTTTCTTGATATTTCTGTTTTCTTCACTTTTTCTTTCAACGAGTTCTTGAGTCACTTTCACTTTTGGTCTTGCTCTATCTTTGTCTGTCCAACCCCACTTTCCAGGGGATTCCTCCCTAATAGCCACCCGCAACTCATGGCTTTGCCATAGTAAAGGTACCACAAATACCCAAAATTTGGGCAGGGCCTAATGAAGATGTGCATGTATTAGCCACCCTCAAATTAGGCTTTTGCATTAAAGCGAGGTGCACATGTCACGGAGGGACAGGGCCAACACAAATTTGTTCCCCAGAAAAAGATACAGTTGGGGTGAAGTGAAGAAGGAAAGTCTAATTTTAAAGCTCAGATATTTGGAATCAAAGACGGATTAAATTTGCATTTGGTTGTTCTTTATTTAGGCTTAAGAAATGGAGCTATATTGAATAAGGGCCTATGCTCCTGTCCTAATTGTCTATTACAGCTTTACTTTTAGCAGGACAACCAGGCAAAGTTCTAGCCTCAAATACCAATAGGGGAATATTCAGACAAATTTCCACACTCACTTGCATGTCATTCACTTATACCAGATATTAGAACCTAGTTTGAATTTGAAGACTTAGGGCATGCAAATGGTGTGTAATTCTAATTTCATGCTTAGAGCACAATAATTACCCAATTACTTGACCTAGTCATGCGACAATTACAGTTTTACAGGATATCATTTTTAGCCATCATTGCTCAGAGTTAAACTATGTACAAAATATAAAAATGCCGGTTAACAGAAAAAGTAATTCAGTCTTTTGGGGAAGAAAAGAACACAGGGAAGAAAAACCCCAAAAGAGGATAGTGAGTTGGGCTACTCAGGATTCACCCTAACACTCACTTTCCATTTACCCCACCCCAAACAAAAAGCATTGCAATTGTCACCATGACATAAAAAAAATCTAAAATTAAGTGGTAGGTGAAGCAAGACTGGGCGAAAGCGCCGTCGATCAGCAAGCTGGTGGGTCCGGTTCCCCGGGGAACCCCCGTTTCCTGCCAAATGGACACCATCAGTGGTTTGGTGTCTCAGCAACAACCGAACCATCAGTAGTGTCCACCAGCGATATCTTACAGTGGCAGGAGCTAGATGCCCCAGCCGCTAATTTGCGCTCTCATCTGGTGTGCGCGCCTCGTAGCAAGTGAGGCTCTCCGCGCATAATCCATATCTCGGCGCTCCTTCTGCTTGCTCGCGCCTCGTCCTTGCTCGACCCCTACGCATCTTGGCACTGTTCTCGAGGGTGGTGGAATGTCGGAGTAGAAAAAGGGCCGAGAGCACGGTCTTGTGTTCTCAGCAAGGCTCGACAGGAAGGGGAGCCTCAGACTCGGCACCCTTGCCTCTAAGATCGTGTCGATTGTCTGCACGAAGACTTTCGGACTGCAGCCTGAAGAGTCGACACAATCCACCGGAGGGGATGGTCGGGCGAAACCACTCTCACTTTTTACCAAAGGCGACCAGACGCTGTGGTTGACATCAACAATCTTCCGCTCTGTGTAAATGTGCATCTTCCCTTAGACGCGCTTCAGACTCAGAGTAATCGACTCTGTATCCACGGATGGATATCGTGCAGGAGAGTGGCATTTATGCCTTAGTTTTGGACCTAGAAAGCGTGACCATACTGTTAGAGGGCTGTGCGAGAAGAAGATCGGAGAGGTGATACTAAAGAGGATAGAATACGAAACGGCTGGGTTGCGTATGTTGGGGTGGGGTAGTGTCAGTGGACGCCTGTAAGTGTGCGGGCTGGGCTACAGTATCCGCCAAGAGATCCTCAGCAAGTGTGGGCGGCTCTGACGGGGCCCTCTGCATGGGCCCAAAACTGCATTGAGCTCGTCTCTGTGCGGCCGACGTTCTACAGTGACCTGCGGGGTTTAAGCTGATCTACGTGCCATATGGGCACACTGCGACTTGCAAGGGCAAAGATCTACACGGGAAGGGGTAGGTAGTAGTGACCTTGAATGCCTTCTCGGAATGACTGCCTGGGGAGAAGCCATGCGAAGAGTCCACCTTAAAGCAGGCTATCATCATCCATCAACATGCTCGATCCCAGGTAATGATGTTATCAGCAGCTGTGGGGGAAAGGCAGTAGTTAGAGTGACGGACGAGCTAGCACAAGAACTTTTCTAGTGAATTGAGGTTGGCCTTCCTTGATGGCCCCCTTCGGCTCAAGTGACCTAATTGCAACCCTCTCAATCTACTGACAGGTGCAGGGCCATCCAATCTTGGTGGTCTCTCTCAGTGCTGGCTCGCGACAAGAAATGTCCATCGTTACTATCTGCCAGCGGTAGTCAAAACTCGGCAGTGATGGGGTACGAGTAAGTCAGTAGCCATCTGCAATCTTGCCGTATAGAAACAGGCGGATGGTGGAAAGGGGAAATATCAACCTGACGCCCTGGACCTCGAACCTGCTCCAGTGGGGCCTGTTTACGGGGCAGACCGCTATCATCTGTGATCGGGAGAGTCGTTACGTAGGCTGCGTAAACTCTCGGACCATTTCCTCGCTGTGTATCGTCCCAACGGATACGTGCTTGTCCACTCTAAGCGATGATGGCTGGTTGAAGAGGTGTGTGGCTCTACGGCATCGTTGGAGACTCCATGTAAGTACCCGCCGCTCAAGTGAGTGGGTCGAGTCATTCTCCTTTGTCCGAGTCAGGGGAAACGTGGCGTGGAGTAAACTTGTGAAACTGGCCTTCGAACACACCACCAGTTGGCTGGTCAGAGGCTTTGGGGGTGGACCTGAGTGGTTGCGCCGAATGTAGAGTCTGAAACTGTCAGCTCATCTGACGAGGCCGACGCTTGCTATGCAAGCAGTGGAGGGGCGGGAACCTCGCAGAAGCAGAAGCTTCCTCGACATGATATTCTAAGGAGCCAGATGCTCCTCCTCATTGTGGCGGACCCAGAGGGGTGCGGCTCAGTGTGCGTCAACCTCATCAGACTGGGAGGAGGACTACGCCGGAGGCCACCATTGGGTGTGGCTCTGGACGCACGTGCGCACGGGCAGTGTGGATCGGAAGTTGCCGGGGGCACATTCTTTAGGGTCCCGCTCATCATCTGAGCGATGATTGATCAAGCGTGCAGACGGGGCAACAAACTTTGATCGCCCGCGTGCGTCATGGTTCGGTTTTGCTTGGGTGCCATAGAGAGATTAGTAATTGCAAAGGATACAATTAGTTACGGAGTAGTGGCCAAACAAGACAAGGAAACCATACGGAAAATAAAACAGTTGAAAATAATATGTAATTCTGTGGTGTTAGAAACAGTGACACACGCGGTCCCAGGTGACGGCTCGTCGTGACTATGACGGACTGTCGTTGAGGTCTCCGTCGTGTTGTACTGGACTCTGTATAAATAGAGAACCTTGTAAGGAAGTCTCTGACTCGCATGACGGTGTGTGTGCAGGATGGACAGTCACAGTTACGAGGTCCGTTGTTACGTAGATATCCGTCGCAGGACACCTAGGAAAAACTATGGAGACACCGTAGGAGAGGGGTCTCTGACCGTTATGACGGCAGCAGCGGACGTCAGAGGTACGACGTCGTCGTAGGTGTCAGTCGTTAGAACCTTAAAAAAAATATAGAGACCCTAGCATTAGGGGTCCCTGAACCCTTATGACGGTCGTTTGCAGGACGGACCGCGTGGGCCTCTCTATATGACGGTCCATCACAGGTGTCATTGAAGGACACTTAGAACAGGGAGAGACCCTTAGTAGAAACAGGAGTCTCTGCAACCCAGAAAGGTTGTGAAGGAGGACGTCGTGAAGACGCAGTCCGTCGCAGGTGTACGGGAAACCACTTGGGGCGAAAATGAGAGACCCTTAGAAACAGGGTCTCTGCCAACCGGACGGTGTGCCGATGTGTCCGTTTGGGAAACAAAGATGCAGATGCTAGGGCTTTTGCAACGGAACCTACGACGGTCCGTCCGTGGGTACGACGAACCGTCATCGGGGTCGCGTTTGAATGACAGTGAAAGAACGCAAAGGTACCCTAAGCAACCCCGATGAACCCACATCAACCTGTAGTGTTTTGGACCTACATGTGTCTTAACCCAAACTACCTAGGAAACTAGCAATGGCAAAAGCACCGTCTAGGGTGGAGTAAACATGGTAATTCGAAAATTTGTAACCTAGGTAAGCAGACAGTAATCGTTATAAAGTAAAACAAACTACTTATGAGGAACTAAGATGAATACAACTAGTAACAAATAATGCAAGATAAATGAGCATAAATTGAGACCACATACCGTAGAAATGGCGAAAAACAGAGCCAAAGTACACGGGTGCAAGGGTAGACACTCACAGCAGCAATTCACTAGTAAAATAACACTTTTAAGGTTTGGAGAATTGTGAGAGGGCAATGATCGGTGGTAGGGATGGGGAAGTTGAAAAGAGAGAGTAATGGGAGAAATAAGAACGTAATGGGGAGAAATATGGAGGGGTGGGGAGTTTGTTTAAACGGTCGATTTTGGAAAAGCGTCCAGCCGGGGTCGCGGTCGGGTATACGCGCATTAATCACGCCCTGACGGTTCCCTGACGAGGTTCGTCGCAGCGTGAGGATCGTGTTGGTTGGTTCGTCGTGTGATGCCCTAGTTTCAAAATACAGAAAAAACCATACCTGGTACGACGGATGAATACGACGGTCGTCGCGAGGCGCAACGGTCCGTCGGTGTACGTCAGGACTGCTGCCAGAGTAATTTTTCTGCAGAATTCCTGGTGATGTGGCCTCGCAAATAAAAAACCCTCGTAAAGAAAGTGCTACCATTACTTAAAAAGATGATAAGTCTTGGGTTACTCCCCAACAAGCGCCTGATTTAATGTCGCGACACAGAATTTGGGGGACACTCGATTACTCAGACTTCATCAAGATGGTATGCCTCTTATAACTTAATTGCCGATTCAGCATTGCCCGAAATAGATTTTTATGCTGGACCATCACTTGAACCGCACACCTCCTTAGTTTACAACTCAACTGTCCATGAGGAAAAATAGTTGGGAACCAAGTAAGGACCAGTCCATTCGAACTTAGCCTTGCCCAGGAGGAAACAAGCGCAAAATTGAATATTAAAGCACCAAATCCCCCGACCATAAATTCTCGCTTTCAATTTGTTGGGGTTTTCCCCCCCCCCCCAATCCTCGGTCTTCTTTATCTTTTCTTATATAGTGCTGAGCTGCATAGGCTTTTAGGCGCAATCTCATCAAGTTCATTCAACCCAGTTAACCGTTGACTCTGAAGCTGCCAATACATTTTTAAACTTCTTCATTAGCCAATGGTTTATGCTCTAACTCAACCGAAGAAAGCTTTCCCATATACAAGTTGGTCTGGAGACATACCTATTGGGGTCTTTATATGCTGTCCAGGGTAGGCCCAAAGAGCATCATCAAGCCTCTTGACCAATTCGTTTCTACTAGCATTCACTGTTTTTGACAATCATCTATTATTTCCGATTCGACCACTTCAAACTTGCCCACTAGTTTGAAGGTGGTAAGGCGTGGGAAACATTATGGCGAAACCTCGTATTTCTCAAATAACCCCCCCTTGAACAATCGTTGCAGAAGTGGGAGCCCCATCACTAATAATGGCCCCCGGGGGGGGGGCACAAAAACATGGAGAATATATTATTTTTCAAGAAAGCAGTGACACTCTTACCTTCATTGTTTGCGCGGGGCTATGGCTTCGACCCAGTAGAGCATTAATCTACTGCTACTAGAATGTACTTCATTCCATGAGAACTCACGAAAGGGCCATAAAGCTCAATACACCAACATAAATAACCAAGCACAAGAATGGGGTTTAGAGGAGCCTCTTGCTTTCTTGAAAATACCACCATCCGTGACATTGTCACAAGCTTTAGCAAACCCATGAGCATCTGAGGAAGAGTTGGCCAAAGAACACATTGTAATTCTTATGGCAGTTCGGATACCACTGTGATGTCCGCCAACGGGTAAAGAATGAATGCCTCCAACACACTAACATTTTCACATTCTGGCACACAACGCCGAATAGCCATCGGCACAACTCTATCACGTATGTTCAATCCCAAAAGAACATGATTCACATGTACATGACTTTTTTTCTGTGATGAAAGGACAGTCTGATGTGGGAACAATATCACTAGCCAAGATAGTTCGCAAAATCTTTTGCGAACCATGGAATCAAGTCTTGTGAAGCAGCCAATACAGGTTCATCGGGGAAAAGTATCATCAATGTCAGTCTTATACCCAACTTCTCTCATTAGCCTTCTCCGGAGAGAGACAAGTGATCAACAACTGGATTTTCAGTTCATGTTCTATCCTAGCACTTCAAAGTCAATTCTTTGCGGCAGTACTACCCAACGAATCAGCTAGGTTTCGCATCCTTCTTCGCCATCAATATTCTCAATGCTGAGATGGTCAGTGATGCACTATAACTCTAGTACCTAGCAAATATGAGCGAACTGTCTCAAAAGCAAAGGACTATGCAAGGAGTTCTTGCTCGTCATTGTGTATTTCTGAGGATTATTAGGGCTGTTACTAGCATAGTAAAGGGGGTGAAGGATTTTTTAATTTTTCTCTCCCCAATACTATACAAGAGCCACCCCACTAGCATCGCATTACCTCAATGGGCTGTTACATCTGGAGAAATAATGATAGGCGCAGACACTAACTTTTCTGTTAGCTCACAGAATGCTTTAAGACCGGTAATAAAAAAAAATTTAAATTCGGTCTCCAGAAATTTGCACAATGGGTGTGCAATCTTGAAAAGTCTTTGATGAATCTACGGTTTAAAAACTGCATCCCAAGAAGCTTCTCACACCTTTCACAGAGATCGTTGGGGAAGTCTCTCTTATTACCTCGCTTTAGCTGCGACAACCCTCTATGCCCTTTTCTGAATACGATTGCCCAACACCTACCCTCTTGCACCATGAAATGACACTTTTTCCCAGTTTAGTTACTAAATGCAGTCTTCAAAATCTCTTTAAGAGAACCTCAGATAATTGGCAAACACCCGCTCGAATGAATCACCAACCCAGAAAAATTATCCATTAAAAAAACTTCTTAGTATCCTCAACCATGTCAGAAAATATGGACATCATACATCTCTGAAAGGGTGCGGGGTGCATTGAACAACCCAAACAGGCATTCTTCTGACGCAAAGGTCCTCATCCTAGGACAAGGAGTGAAAGTGGTGTTTTCTATTGATCTTCTGGTTGCAATAATAGGAAATCTGATTATACCCCGAATATCCATGAGAAAAACAATACCACCATTTTCCGGCAAGTCTATCCAACATCTTGATCCATGAAGCGGCAAGGAAAATGGTATTTTTTCATGACATGAGTTCAGTTACGGTAATCCATACAACCCTCCATCCAGTAACTGATCTAATTGGAACAAGTTCATCTGTCATTGGGGACCACAATCACTTCCCCCTTTCTAAGTACACACTGACCGGCATACAAACTACTATCGGCGATTGGATAGATTAATCTTGGCATCCAACCACTTGATGATTTCCTTCTTCACAACCTTGGCATAGGAGGATTTCAAGCGTCTTTGGAGGCTCAAATACTCGGCTTATCGAAACATTAAGGGAACATGGTTGGATTTTATGAGAAGCATACAAGGAGGGATCCCAATAATGTTCGCAATGGTCCCCCCCCCCCCCCACCCAATAGATCTTTGAAACTTTTGATTACCTTCACCAAAATCGGAACCTGTGTTCATCCAGGTCGGATGCAATGTTTACCGCAAGTGTCCCATTCCTAAGAATTCATTTACCTAGATGAGGTGGGAGAGCTTTTAATTCACCTTTTGGAAGCCCGTCTCGACGATGGTTTCGCGGGTGGGGACTCGCAATTTCAATCAGCTCAAATTCTTGGTTTAAACCGAACATCAACTCGATCAAGAGCCGCGACTAATGACTCATACCATTTCAGGGCCATCGCTATCAAAGTTATTAGTACTGCCGATAATGCGTCGACACCTAGACGGTCTTCATTTGTGTCTCAGATTGTTCACCCATGTTGTAGATATAGAAGATGCGAGTGGAGCTCACCATATTGCCCTCATGGACCTACAAATAGTAAGGTACGTTCCTCATTGTTCAACCGAAATTTCATGTGCCCCTTTCCCCTTTTCCATGTTTACTAAGGCTCTTCCCATAGCTAGGAATGGCCTCCCAAGGATTAATAGGGGCACTTCAAAATCAAACTCACAATCAAGAATAACAAAATTCAGCGGGAAAGATGAATGACTCCACTTTACTAGCACATCATGACGTATCCCTATGGCCATTTTACTGTTCGACATCAGCCATCAGTAGCCGCCATCGACAGTGGGCTTTGGGGTCAACCCAAAACCAACTTTTGTAAATCGAGAGGGGCATGAGATTTATGCTTGCCCCCCGATCACATAGGCTTTAGCAAAATGTAATATCTGATTGATACAAGGAATAGTGACCGCACCGGATCTTCTTTCTTTGGACCAAAGATCTTGTAGCACGAGCCACAATGCTGCATTCTATCATAATCCTCAAAAGTAACCGATCTTTTCTTTTGTGACCAGATCTTTCATACACTTGGCGTAACGGGCACTTTTTCTAAAGCTTCTACCAAAGGGACATTTCATTCAGTAAGTTGGTGTTCTTTCACACATTTGTGTGCTATTTTCATTTTCACACCAACGTACCC
>JAKWJA010000154.1:0-14776 GCA_027704765.1 Solanum habrochaites
TAATCATCCGACTTGATTAAACTAGGAAACTTCCCCTGGCTGTGGAATATGCTTATTTAACTTCTGTAAAAAACTTGTGTTCTTCATGAACGCTACTTGATGATGAATAGTTTACATTAATCAGATAAAAAATTGGAATAAAAGTTTTTTACGGCATTGAAAAGTATATGACAACTCCAACTACTAATTGTAAGCATAAATAGGTTCCATGGGTGACTTCGACTTAAAATAAGTTCTGTCACATTTTTTACCAACCCCCCATCAGTTTGACTACTTAACTCCAACTCTAGCTGAACATCATAGATTGCTTAACATTGACAGTGGTTGTGGAAATGAAAGATTATTGTGAACATCCGGACCTGATATTAACCATTACTCTAAAAAAGGTGTTCACACATGGACAACTGTATGTTAGCCGTATCACAAGTTAAACAAAGAAAAGATTAACTGTCCTAAATGTGGACGGCGCGACACAGAAACCAAACATCATTAAAAAACGTTGTTTACGAAGAAGTCTTACCAAAATGCATGGCCTAAGTGGGTCGAGAGAGCAGAGGTATTCTCTTAACGTATGTGTTTTACCGTGCTCGATCAAATTAAACCCATTCTAATATACAAATTTCATAAACACCAATTCAAATGTCTTACATTAGATAAGTGTAGAGATACAAACCTAAGAATCCTGATGGAGATGACAACCAAACAAGGACGGAACAGAAGTGCACCGAAACAACAATATCGGCCTAACCACAAACCAGATCGGCCGGGATGATGATTGAAGGGGCCACAAATGTGTCAATATATAAGGACCATTATTTAAAATAATCACATCCATATCTTTACAGAGCAACCCAATCAAACATGTAACACAGGGCTTAACAAGTTGTACTTTGTAGGTACATAATGACTTGGTTAAAATAATACTTGCACTTGTATAGAAAATTATGTACCGCTTACTATGGACATCCATCTACCAAATAAATTATTTATTTCTTACTATATTATTTAATTACATGCTAAGTCCGACGTGATACTATTTTACTGCGTATGATGAGGCACTTAAGCAATTCTAAGGTACACAACTTCGACAAGTATGAAATTAAATCAGACGACATAAATTTCCAAATACTCGAAAAATCCACAATGAACACGTACATTGTAGTATGTAATACAACAGATAGAAAAATATATAGTTGAACTAGTTTATTTACATATACATCATAAATAACTCTTTCCACACACAAAAAAACTATTTCGACCTGTATAAACCCTTCCGCATTGTATAAACCTTACCTTATACCTATGCGGCGTAAGATTGTAGCATCAATTCAATTTTACTTTTTTTTTTTTGAACAGAATGCAAAATATATCCTACTACCCCTCAAGATATACTAAAAGAACAAGAAATTACACCCTGCGTTTTACCTAGTATTCATCATTGGAAACTTCCACATAACATTTGTGTTTTCTTTATGGAAAAGAGCACGATTTGGAAAGATTCCATGAAAAGGTATTGTGAGTAACATATTAAGAGTAAAAGTTTACTCACACTAAGTTTTAGGAGTAAAACGTAACTAGGAGTAGCATATATCAATCTACGTGTCGCTTTTAAAAATAAAATCTACCAAAACATTATTGTGAAATATTTTTATACTACGTTTGTAAATGTAAAATAAGATTTATTTTAGTGAATTGCGTTATATAATGATTTAGTTCTGGTCAACTACTCGGCTTAATCTGAAACCATGTAAAATCAGGCGAATTCGAGGCGAAAAATAAAAGGTAAGGGGTCCAAAACCACCACCACACAATTCAAATGGGAATGGATGAGATAAAAGATATTGAACTGAAACAACCAGAATATAATGAGAGCAGCAAAAAGAGGTGACGGACAAAGTTGCCAGTGCGAGAGAGGCTGTATCCACAATATGACGGACAAGGCATGGACTTGGAAGAAACTTCTGTAGGTCATAAGGATCTCCAGGGTTTTCTCTTCAGGGTGATCACACTTATCAAAATGACAAGAATGTAAAAATATATGGGAATGCGTCATCTCAAAACCTCTAGAAAACTTTATGTCATCAATGGCTTGACGTTCATTCCTTGACATGAAAGTTGCTAACCTCCTTTGTGGCCTTCTTCCAATGCTACATCGTGGTGCCAGAATAGGGTTTTCCACAAATTTGCAGTCTTTTAGAAATGCTAATACACAAATTAGTCAACACATCAAAAACTTGGTGGTTAGGAATGATTGCTTGTAGTCCGTGGTTCTTCTATTGCGAAGTAGAGTTTTATTGAACTTATGAATTCTTCTCTTAATAATAACAATTTTTGCAAACTCTTTGTTTTGTCCCTGCAAAAATTAAAGTATTTGATACAACGTGAAAAAACCAAAGTATAGGGAAGCGTGCATTGACATCAAACTTGGCATACACAAACTATGAAAATTGTGAAGAAAAGCGTCTAGTTTTATGTCATCTCCTTCCAGTATAAGCTTCATCTCCTTCCATTAGCACTATATTTTTGAGCTTCTGTCAATTAGGGTTATCGTTATCCAGTTTCGTGTAGGAAGGTGTATTTCTATTTGCTCTATTGTATTTCAGGTTCTTCATCAGTTACTATAATCTTTGTTGGTAACTTGAGTATTACATTTGCTGTTTCATTGACGTACTATAATCGTAGTGCTGGTATTAGATCGATATAGTGGTGACGGTAATCCGGATGACTGGATTCATAGGACAGAGCAATACTTCACTTTTCCATCCGAAAAATAATGGCTACCTCTTCCTTATATCTCGATGGCGAGGCCCTCGTATGGTTCCGATGTATTGCAACAAACAATTTGATTGGACCCATTTCAAGGAGAAATTAGCCTTGCGTTTTCCGTAACGAATGTATGCAAAGCCTCTTGTGAGGGAAACTCGAATTTCCAATATTTGCTGTACTTTCAGATATTGAGACAAAAATTTCAGGTTATTTCTAAGAAGGCTTATTTGAGATGAGTGACTGCTACAATTTTTCAACAAAGAGATTTCTTCGCTTGATGAAAAAAAACTCAAGCCCTGTGGATAATGAGGACCATCCGGGCACTTTTATAAATGACCTTTAGGTTATGTGGCCAATATGGTCGAGAAATGTCTACCAGAGTTTTCACCAAAGACGTGGGGGGCAATTCCTTACCTCTAGCTTGAGGCGATATTCAGTCACCTAAGGTGTTCTAGGAATGTTTTCCTAGTTTTTGCCCCATAGTAGTCGTAGAGGTGCAACCCGATATTCCAAACAAAATGCTTGATGAAGCAGCATCAGGCCCTCAGCACAGTGAAGCCCAACTATTCAATGAATGTTCTCCAAAATATATGTCAAAGAGGTATGTTACTGCTATTTCTCTGGTTCGTGGCTCTAATAAAATAAAAATTGAATCTGAGACCTTTTGACGACATGTATCTTGGTGAGTTTTTCTTGGAAGCCTGAACATTGAGAAATCTATATCAGTGAAAAACCAAATTCAGGGATATAGAGTTAGCGTTCACTAAGTACCAGCCTTCAAAGGAAATTGATGAATGTGTGGAAATGGAAAATTTACTCGTGAATTAAGTTTAACAAATTTTGTGTCAATTTCGTTTAATTTGAAATAACTGTCATGTTCTCGGAAATGAAACAAATCTTTGGTATGCGATCCATGGTTATTAAATGAAACCACGAAGCCACTACTATTATTGGGCTCTGCTGGTGTTGGCTTTTGTGATGCTAACTCTATGACTCAAACTGTGGGATCCCGGGACAAGAAAGGTGTATGCATTTTCCATTTTGCAGCTGTTCTTCCATTGACAGTTATTACTATAAAATTTTTGGTTTAAGAAACATTTTTGCCTGTGGGCTGTTGTTAGCCGAGATTGTATTGCCGGAATCAAAAAGTGTCATGGTTCATATGTTCGAGGTGAAATCCTATGTTGATGATAGTTCCCAAAGAGTTACATCGTAGGAGATACAACCATACGCACCTATAGATGCATTCTATGTTCCCAAGTTATTTCGATTCCAAACGACGATTAGAACAACATAGGAGGTGATTTCTCTTTACGATAGAAAATAGTGAGCAGGCTAGCTAATGCAGTGAATTGGCACCAGAGGGGAAAAAAAAGTTACCACCAATGTTGGTATTGCTTGGATACAAGGCTGCACATTAAAAGTCTATGACACAACTTGATTGCGCAGGAGTGACCATAATTACTACGCTTGAAAAGTCATGGTCTCTTTGGCAATCAGGGGTACCATCTAGTTATGCTATACGGCTACACCTTGAATTTGAGTATATTCGTGTTGGATATGGTGCTAATGAATTCCTTATGTTTATAATGCATGACATCTTGGATCCTGGTGATAAAAATTATGAGTTCCTCCATTTTCTCCATATGAATTGGCTGCAATACAAAATTGTGAAATGGTCCATTGGGAGTTCTATAGTCGAGAAAGTGAGCTTGAGTTGTGAAAAATGATTCAATTGGATGTTTATGTTGTTCAAAGTCACTGCTCGATGACAGTAAAAGGCATTTATATATGAGTAGTTGGGGAAGTTAAATACAACGAGTCTTATGTATTATCTTGCCCATATCGGTGGCCATAGATGTTGATGAAGGTGCACTGTAGCACTAGCAACTAAGCTCGCAAAGCTTAGAAAAACCATTTGATTGAAGCCTGGGCATCTCTTTCACCCGATCTTGAGTTTCCTTGTCATAATACTTGAGCAGAATCATCGTTGTTTCTCCCTTCTCTGTGCATCCTGAATCATTCTCCTATCTCCGACAATCTCATTGCTATGAAATAGCTTGTGTTACTGGATGCTCAAATCGTTTCCTATGAAGAGAGGGGGTAATAAAAATTGTTGGGCTTCGCAAAAAAGAGCAGCTGAAAACTTTTTAGAATTGTCGGGCATCTGTTATGATTCTGTAATATGGATTGCTCTCTAAAGGGAAATGAATATTGTTTCCTCAATATCTGCAGTGGACTGTGGGTTTTGTTTCAACTGGTCGCACCACTGTTGCACCTGTCTTCCACAAACACTCAAGTCTTGAAGATTCATATATACTGTTCATGTGGCTTTTCTAACTCGAACCTGAGGACAAGGTTCTTATTGAGGACGGGAGGTTGTATTGTTATGAACGCAAGTAACGACCCAAATATGAATACCAAGGTCACACATTATTTATTGAATCGAAAGGAGAGTTTTAGTGGGTCGGAGAACAAGCCAATAGGGCCAGGTTAATTTGAGACCAAGGTGAGTATTGGAATGAAACAGTTCCATTAAAAATGATAGTGATATGTGATTTTTAAGAGGGTTAGTCATTTTGAAGAAAGAAAAAGAAGAAAATGAGAGTGTTTCCTATCATCTCCATTTTTAGTCTTAAGCTTCCATCTCCTTCGGTCTAGCTCTATATTTTGTTATCCCTCTTTTGTGCGGTTATCTTGTATTTGTTTCGTTGGAAGCGTATTTCCTATTGGTATTTCATATTATAATGACTATTATAATATAATCCTCTTCATGTGGTAACTTGAGTTGTTACACACACCTCAAAGACACCTCTACAAGTAAACTGATATTATCGAAGGTCTTAGACCGTAATTGGCAAAGAAGCCCACACCGGATTAAAGTGGCTATGTGATGGGATCCGGGTTGATAAATAAACGATTTGGGATAAGGGGGCAAAATAGCTTTATTGAAATTGTCATTGTGGCTTATTAGGCGAAGATTGTGCCCTCTATCCCACTCTATTGAGTCCCTATATCCTTTTCCTTTAATATCTACGTTATTATTAGTGTGTTATATTGTAATTGTTCATTCATTATGTATGAATCAAAACTTATTAGCTTGTGTCTCTCTGTGCTTATTGTTAAGTTGAAGAAAGAAATCACATATACAACCCCATTTTAGTGGGTTTGATACAACTGATTTGCCCATGATCCCTTCCCTACTCATTAGCCACAAACACATCAAGAGCTTCTTCGTGAATACCACCCAAAAATATTAAAGTAAATGGACATCTCTTACAGGGGCAATAATAAAAAGCGCGTGTGGGTAGAAAGGAGAAACTATCAGCCAAACCTATTGTAGTCAAGTGAGAGTGAGGACGGGTCATAAAGTGTCTTATCAACTCCAATCCAATTTGACTCGCCTAACAAGTCAGATTTTTAAATGGACTCCATTTTGAACCTCTACCAATATTTATTATGATTTCAGGGGAAAGCAAAAGGTGTGTAGTTGTTGAATGGTTAACACTTCTTTACATGTTGTTAACTTGTTATTATGTTGAATTAGTCTAGGGTCGGTTTCCTTTCTTTTTGAAATTATGTTGTAATTCATTTTAATTTACGATTGTGATTTTGAAAATATGTTTTAAATCGAGAAACTATACTAATAAGAACATATTTATCATTTTTCGATTTTTCTTTTTTACGTTGATTCTTAACAATTTTGGATTTTGAATGTATCAAAAAAAAGACAAATATTTTTAGGAATATGACTTCTCCGGTAAGTTAGAGCGCGAACATGAATAATGATGTAATTTAAATGATGACCATTACAAATAAAAACAATACTAATATGAAAGGACTTATATATTTTACACACAATAAAAAGAACGGAGAACAATAATGTAAAATGGAAGGTGAATATATAATAATTAACACTTCATATATATCAAAACCATAGAAGTAAGTACACCAATTTTGAAAGCATTCAAAAAAACAAACCATATCATTCAAACAAACTAATTTCAAATACACCAAAAAAATTTTGCGTTCTAGTGTAGGATTGCATTAACATTACACATTATTGGAAAGAAAAACAACTCTTACGCAAATTAACTCTTTACTACAAAATGATTTTGCCTTTAATTGTTGATCCTTTTAGGTAGTTTTATCTAATCCGTTTGCATCTCAAAGCGGCCAAAGCGGAACCCATAATGGAATTCGTAACCACTTTGTTTAACACTGAGCATGAATAAAAAAATATGAGAGCAAGGCAACCACATATCATTCAGTTGCCGCCCCATAAACCAATCTAGACATACCAAACACTACATCGTTGCAATTTCTCTCTCATCTCCCATCGGCTCTAGAAAATCTTTAGATGATTATCTAGCCGGCACCATTCCATCCAACTGATGATGATTCTTCCAATGCTAACTAATTCTACCATCGCAATATTGATCAATTGCTAATTGCCACATCCACCCATACTCTGACCATCTCAGTACTAAGTCGTGATGGCTTAGTCAACTTACGAGTTATCTTGTCAGCTTTAACATGTTGTTGATACTCAAAAACTCGTCTTTAAATTGAAAATAAACAACTTGGTGATAGAGCGTTATCAAGTTTATCATATGGCATGTGGCGGAAAGATGATTAATAATTTGGGTGGACTTGGATAAGACACAGTCCTCCCATATTCTATCCCCGGTATTGGATGCTTCATCATAGGTCTAATAGACCAAAATCGGTTTAGTACTACAACAAAATTGAAGTAATGGTCAAAACGGGCAAAGAAGCAAGAAGAAAACACAAGAAGAAAACAATTCGGTTCCAACGCTAACAATAGTGTTTTTGTAAACAAACATGGGATACAAACCCTGATGGAAACAATATTGCAATTTTTGAGAGAAGAAAAAGAAATTCAATATTTTTTTTTTTACTAATGGGAGACTTACCACTATGCAAGTTTATTCTATTATTACTATCAAACTAAACTGATTTGTGAGGTTTGTATATTAGAAAAGGAAATATGTGGGGAAGAATAAGGGACAGTACATGACTTTTTAGGGAACTATTAGAAATTCAATATTATTGTAGTTCATTTATGGAAAAAAACTACGTTTTAGGAAAATATTTCATAAATATGAAACTTCAAATAGATTTTGTGTTTTTTATGTAGGAAAAAAAAATACGTTTTTAAGAAATACTCCACATATAAAAATGGGAAACTTCAAATAAATTTTGTTTTTTTATTTATGGAAAACAACAACATTTAGGGAAGTACTCCATTAATTGGAAACTTTAACTATTATTTGTAGTTTTATTTAGGAAAAGAACACATTTTGGGAAACTTACTCAGTTTCTGTGGAGGACTGAGCATAAGACTAAAAGAAACATGGCTGGAAATGACACACAGTCACCGTTGGAAAAGGACTAACTAAAAATGTGTGTTAACAAGACACTATGGGGAATGGAAAATCCCAAAAGTAATGGAAAAAGTTAAAAATGCCTCTCAACTGGTGAACATATTCCCAAGCTTAGGAATGTTTCATTTTTATTTTTAGTATACAATATATTTTTATAAAATATTATGACATATGTGTACTACGGAAGGTCCAAGTGAAAATCCTACTTATCCAGTACAATTAGTCTTGCTTGTAAGTTACCATTATACTTGTCCATTTACTTTTTCTGGAGTCATTCATCATTTCTATGGGGGATGTTGGGTTTTTAAAGGTGGTGACTGGGTTGTGATAAACGACCAGAGTTGCGATTTTATGAAGGAGTGGTACTTTGATGGAAATGGTGACTTTTTATGATGAAGAATTGTGACTGGAATGAAAAGTGTTGACTTTTATAAAAATGTCAGGCCCAATCCTACACGCGGACCATAACCGACACTAATGGACCGTTGCTGGCCGTGAGCGTACCCTTGGTTATGCACTTACTTAATCAGCAGGAAGACTCTTAACTTCAATACAAGAAAAACAACACTCTTAACAGAACTGAATTAAATGACGTGGCCAAAAGGGGCAGTCAAGTCTCTATGCAAAAAAAATCGGCATTACAAAGAAGAGACTCAAAACTAAATGTTTGACTGCTAACGTATCTGATTGCCTCTATTATAATACTAAGAGGGGATGTTTGAACACACCTTACAACATCTATTAAAAGGAAAGGACTGAGTGTTGCCAATTCAATATGCCCGCCGCACCTCCAGATGCAAGAGGCACACCAATGACTCCGAGGAGTGCTTAGTTGGAAAATCAACGAGGAGGATGGATTGGATGCTGATCCTGGTTACATGTTTTTGTTATGAAGGATACGATACAAGCCAACTTGACACAGTACATTGAATGTCGAGTATTGCAGACGTCACCCCTGGACCGTTTGTGGAGGGCGAGATGAACAACAACTTTAAGCTTGAAACAAGAAATAAGAAAGGGGACATCTTACCTTGGCTTGCTCACTCATTGAAATAACTTGACTTAATACCAGGAACAAGACATATGCCATGTATAAAAAAGTTGTTAAACAATGAAAAGCACACTTAGTTTGTTTTAAAGAAATGCAAAAAACAAAACTCAAACTTTACTTATACTGTGGGAGATTCTCATAACTGACAACCAACCCCACTAGAGGACTAAGTGGGGATACATCGCCTTGGCTCATGCGTTTCTTGTCAGAACTGTCTTATACTTTGCCGTCGCATAGAAATACTTAACTTAGTGGATCCACTAGCTTAAGTTATTGATCATCTAAAAAGTATGACCCGTTAATACCCATGATGGCTATATGGTTTTTATGGAGAGCTTGACTTAGTATGAACTCTCATTCACATTAAAGCTCAATACTACTCCCAAAATATACTTTAGCTTATGCTTTTTAAAAACAACTTCCTTCTTTGGGTTGGGATAATTGCTCAACACTTAGGTTTAGAAAGCTCTCTTGTAATCAATGTTCCCATTTCTCGCTCAAAACTCTTTTAGAAATCTTAGTTTTCCTCTATCTTTTCAAAAACATGTGGAAAACATTATAAATCCTAAGAATATGTAAATTATCTTATAGATTTTGAGAAATGAACTCAAACTTTTTTACTCTTTACTAGATTAGCAAACTTGGTCTTTAAATCAAGCTTCTTTTCATGAATTACTTTAATCCCCTTATATTTCATAGAAGGAAGGAACTTCAACTCTTGAATCTTTACTTAAACTTGAAATTTTAGTCTTAAACACTCGTTAAAATCGTTTATTAAAAGATTCTTGAACAACCTTTAAGAACTTTTTGTTGACTGTTCTTCTTAAACGTGTGGACTTGACTTTTTTTAACCTTCTTTGGTCCTTGATCTTAGCTGTCCTGATGAAATCTGGAATGCAAAGGTTATGATTGGTTGTTGGTGATTCTAGGTGTTAAGAAATCATTTAGAAGCAATTAGAACACTGAAAGAGTGTTAATTACACCTCATTCTTTAGAATGGAATCTAAAATAGGGTAAAAACTTGAAAACTAGGCGAAAATATAGATTCGGGCACATCTTACGGGGCACTGCGACAGCCATCTAGTTAGAGGAGTCATATTGGAGCACTGTAGGAGTGTCGGTCCCCAGTCCCTCTGGCGCAGATTGGCGCGACGCGCGCTTGGTGCTGCCCAAGTGTGGCTGTACGACTTCTCTCTCGAGTTCAACGCTAAAAACCCCTTTAACCTACGTATAGAGTTTATTTTTGCCAAACCCTTAGGATCATGAGTATCTTCAATACCCCCAAATAGAATCTACTCGATACACTCAGGAATTACAAGTCAAACAATAAAGGGCATTTCATTCACACAACTTAATCATAGGAATTCGAAACGATTCTTCAAGAACCGCACTTTTTATCATGAAAACAATTATACAGAACGAATTGAATACCAAGTTTGGTGTTGTGGGATGAACTAACCCAACACAAAAGACTCACACTCAAAATTATTGAGAACCAACCTCCAACTAATACCCACTTGCAATTCATGGCCCCCGTTCCATGTGTGAATTCTTGACTTTTTCGCCCTTTCCTTCTTTTTTATCTCTTCGCAAGCCCTATCCTAAGCAAGGATTTTGATTTCTAATCTAAACTAAAAACTTGTGTTTATCCCAAATAATCCCTGAAATGAAATAGGGAAATTGCATTTGATAAGACTAGTTTGCCCTTAAATTGGTTGGTTACTTTCCTTTACTCAACAAACAACTTCCGATAGGCATAACTCCTCGTACGATTCAAAATGCGAAAATTTTGTTGACGGTTGAAAAGATATCTCCAAGGAATTCCACATATGATCAAGAAACTACCCTCTAATCCTCTTGATAGTAGGAGTTTATGACCGTTTGAAAAATGACCAAAACTCCTTTCTAACTAGGAAAAATTTCTGTGATTTTCACACTTTTCTTTCCAAAATGAAATTTTTCAGTTTTCTAGCGATTCCTACCTAATATAATTTGTTGAGATGTTACAGAAAGTTTGTGACTTTAATGAAAAGGTGGTTGATTTTTTCCGAAAGATTGTGACCTTACTGAAGGTTTTGATGACCTTTTCCCCCCCCCCCCCCCCCCCCCGGTTAAGGGAACAATAAGAATCTTTTTCAACATACCTTTGTTTTATATAAATTGAGGATTTTCTTTCATTTTACAACGAAAACATTATCAGGATCTTCTTCTTTTACTACGAATCTTCTTATTCTAAAGTGTACTTTATTGCCAATTGAGGGTCTCACTGATACAGTGGTTTTAGGTAGATATTATACCGGTTGAGTAAGATCATTTCTCTGGGAGGATGTATTTCAATTAAACCTCGGGTTATGTTGAGGGAAATTGATTTCATTCAGGGGGGACAATATGCATTCAGTGGGCTCAATTTTCGTCATTAAAAAAAATATTTAGACATATATTATTTCTAATGATTTTATTCTATTTTCTTACTAGTTTTCAGTTTTACAGTGACGAAATTCTCTTAAAATGAATATTTCTATCAAATTCTTCAAAGTGTTGTTTAAGTTTGACTTAGGGATACAAGATGAACAAACAAAAAATCTAAGGAAAATTATGAACAAGTTGGTATTTCTGGTATTAACGATTGAGAGAAACATATCATCCGAAGTAGAAGATTAATTGCACTACTTCTTCAATAATTCGGTGGCTTGTTTAGCAAGGATTGAAGTGGAGAAGGCATGTACCAGAAAAGTGTGAAAATACAATAAAACGAGGGGGAACATCTCAACAAAATAATGGTGAAATCATGAAAACAAACTCACAAAAATCATTAACAATACTTTGAAATTTAAAAGACATGAAATTCGAATAACAACTAATTGGTAAAAGGAAAACACAAAATCAAAGAAACTTCAAAAAAATACTGTTTATCTTGAATTACCTTGAACAATGGGTGGAATTTTTTTGAATATTAATTTGAGATTTATGTAAATAAAAGGGTATTGAAAATTTGAAGAGTTGATTAGTTGCACAGAGAAGAAAAGAAAAGGAGATAACAATGGTGAAGCGAGAGAAAAGAGAGATAAGAATGATTTGAGGGTAAACCTTTAAAAAAAGAATCGTGACTGGGTATGAGTTCTTTTTTATGGATTATAATGATAATACTAATGGTGTCAATATGGAGCAATGATTTGAGAAAAAAAGGAAAGAAAATTAATTTTATTAATATTCAATTAATTTTCTAAATTATTGATACAGAGACATTTTTAATAATTATTTTAAAGTATAAATATTTTTAATAATTATGTTAATGTTTATGATTAGTTTGCTATTTTTCCCTTTTAAATACAGGCCAATCTTCTTAAAACCAAAAACCTAACCCAACCCCAAAATAATCCAACTAAAGACCCCAATCCCTTCCCATTTTCATCAATCAACTTTTGAACAACATAATATCCACCCTCTCGGACGTTGACAGGAAGCCGGCGAGACCTCTGTCATCGCCATAGTTGTTCCTATGTTGAACAACGCTTTTCATGGTGAAAATTCGTTGATTCACTTGATTTGTTGTCTCGGAGAAGGTCAATAACCTCCCTTTTATTACCTTTTTCATCTAGGTTCTGACTATAAATGACGTGTGTGAATGCAATAAATCGTTTATTTTTTTTGTTGTATGTGCATAATTTTTTTTTTATTTTGCATAAATAAAATACCTCTAAAATTGTTAATTGAACTGAAAACCTTGAAGAAAAAAAAACTCATTGATCAAGTTAATTATCGATAGTGAATTAAATGTTGGCTTAGTCTAGTTTGTGTTGCGAAATGAACCATGGAATGTGTTTTACTGTGTTTGTAAAATTCAACCTTGACATTAGGGAGGAAAGCACTGACACAAGTTAGGCTGTGATTAATATCCGCAATTGAAAAAAATCAAGAAAAAATTACCTTGATGATGATGGAGATTGTCCGCTATAGAACAAAAATAATAATAGGGAAGTTGAGGACAAAACAATTTACCACAATGAACTATATTTGATTTTTTTTGATAATTTTAGTTTTGAGTAATTGGTCTAGATGTCAGTATTAAAATTAAACAATCAGCTCTTCAACGAGATACTTCTCAACTCTCAATTTTTGTGCTTATGCCAATCACACACACACACATTATTCATTTATTTGGTTATATGAGTTGTTTGCTACTAATGTTGATTCATGAATCACGTAAGAAGTGGCATGAAAATAAGATGTATTTTGAAACGTTGTCAAAGGAACAAGGGACAATATTTCCACAATAGAAAGGATTTCTCCTTTGTTAGAAAACGCTACGAAAGAAAACACATAGATTAGAAGTGGACAAAGAGATTAAAAGTGTTGGATTCTATATGTCGGCATTCAATAGGGTTAGTAAACACTCTTGGTAATCTATCTGATCTTTTGTTTTTATAAACTGCGTCTTGCATACTCTTGAGAAACAATGGCCAATGTTAGTTCTATGTAATACATCTTGAGATATCCCAGATTGCACTCTTCATTGTTTCTCTTCTTGCATGGAAAACTAGCTTGTTTTTCATCAATTTTGTGAAACGAATTATTAGAGAACAATTTATAAATATAATGCATTTGGTGAACTTGAATTTTTATATGTACCACCAGCAAAGTTGTGGATAACATCAGTGCTCTTGTGTATTTCCTAAAAGGCAAGGTTGGTTATTGCGTCCTTCCCCAAACTCATGACAAAGGAGGGGAGCTTTTGTGTTGGAACATGACGAAGGCCAGTATAGTCATTTCTTTTTCATTTGTGTATATGCATAAATGACATGATAATGAAAATCATGTGAATTGTATATTTTCTGAGTTAGTTTTTATATAGAAGTACTTGTTATATCTAGTTAAGGATAGTTTTCTTATGTTCTTGCATTCATGAAAAGATAGTTTTGTGGCAAAAACATTTGTAGAAATAAATTAGTACCTGTGCGATACTAAAGTTGCCACCCAATTCAAATTTAGTGGCAAGTAGAGCTGGCAATGAAAGTAACATAAACATCTGCATGACATAAGTCGCTACTGAAATCCTTCTTTAGTGGCGATGAGGAGGTTGGGAAACTAATAGCTATAAGACCCTTTGTAGCGTCGTAATTGTCATTGCAAGTCTAACTTCATCGTGGCGGACTTACAATACATATAGTTGTGGAAGCTTTTTTGTAGCATATTGGTATTTTTAGTCGCCACATCATGATTATGTTCTACCATTTTTCAAAAAAGTGTTCATTCGTAAGTTCTATAATTCGTAGTAGTCATTAGCCTGCAGTTAATGTTAATCATAATTAATTAATTTGTTGATTGCTTGAGTATAAGTATGTAGAATTATGAAAGGTACATCATAAAGAAGAAAGAAATTGATATTTATGACATCATCAAAAGGAGGACCAAAGTACAGTGTATGACGTCGTCTAATTTGGCATTTACATCGGGGGGAAACAAAACAGAGAATTCGGGCAAAGAAGTACAAAATAATAATTAATACTAATGACTCGCATTAGTGATTCACTGGAGATCCCAATAAAATCAG
>JAKWJA010000155.1:0-165129 GCA_027704765.1 Solanum habrochaites
TTTAAGACGGGCCCCTGCATACGAATCAATGATATGAACAAAGTTATGTGTATATAATTATATCGGTGCTATGCTGAATATTTTGGTTTTCGGTGTGTTGCAATGATTAGTTGATGCGCATTTACATTCGTGGAATGGCTTATACAAATCTAAATTTGTAGTCCATTGACTGCCTAATAGAACTTTGGAAATCGCACCGAACTTTTCAATCCAGATATGGAAGCGCAAATGAACTTTCTAAAACGAAGTTGCAAGACACCCCTATTCCTTGACCGGTTACAATGTCAATTTTGTTCGGAATAGGATGCTTACTACCGACCAGCATGCCCTGGGGGTTTGCCGCATATACCCTACTTACAGGTTTACTAATTCCATACAATATAATACGTTTAGGTGCAGGCCAGTGGCGCTTTAGATCTTACGGCACCGACATGCAACTATCAGGATCGTGTATCTTCATCGGACTTGGTAGTCCTCGTGCTTCGAGTTGCTCAATAATTATCTAGCTTAGATTATTCTGTCATATGGAGCATGTTCCGCCGTGGTTTGTTTCCCATTTCTTTCAGACTTTGTATTGGTGCCGTTTTGGCCATACAACACATTTAGGCCAGCTACGAAGCTATTTCGTTCAGTTAGATTATCTCTATATTAGATGTTTGATTTTTGAACAGCTTCGAATATTAGTTTAAATTTTTTTTTCATGAAGTCAAGACAAGCAAACAGTTCAAATTTTCCGCTAAAATTATCTAGATGAAGTACAAAAGAAAAAAAATGATGTAGTAGGCTTTCTGTCTACCTATGAGCGGTCAACGCCGCCGACTCTCTGGGTTAAAGACGCCGGTCGTGTACAAAGTGGTATTAGGATCACTATCATTACATTCCTAGGATCAATACTTTCACATTACCATACATTTAGTGTTTCAATAGTACTTGTAGTTAAAGTGCACCACTATCCTAGATGATAGACGCATTGCTTAGGAAAAATTTCCCTCTCTAATATTATTGTCCTACGCTAATGTTGATTTACTTGTTGTTACAATACATATAAATCAAACTCGTAGATTTCCTAGAAGAGACATACAGGTAAAAAAGCAGGTGGAGAGAATTGGACGGAGGTAGCTACTGTTGGTAATTCAGGTTCCTTCTATGCTCCAACGGGCTGTGGAGCTAGAGATGTCCTGTCCAATCCACTGGAAACAATGAGAAGTAAAGGACTACTGTTGGTACAAGATTGCCGCAAGCTAGCATTTTACAAGCTCGGCTATGGGTTTGATTGTTGTGGGCGAATCTGGGTTAGCATCCTAGCAAGCTCCTGGATTTAAGGCTCAATCCTGTATAAAGTGTGGGCAGGATATTAGGGTCTTATAAGAAGGCTATTACTTCGGATCTTTTCAAGTGGCTTTTCTTCTAGAGCGGTTATTTCCCATATCACATTACAAAGTGCAATCCTGAGGTGAGGAACTTTTCAAGGAAGATTCGTACTGAATCAAATCAGCGATAATCCCATATTTAATAAAGTACTATTCCACCAAGTGAATTCAAGTTACCTCCAAGGTGGTCGCCATTATAGTGACTTCTTAGTTCCATGGTAAGAGAAAGCATTAGTAGGGTTCAACTCAGAAGACCACATTGCAGTATTTGGAACACTACATGGAGAATAGTGTATGATGGCACTAATACTACTTGTTATCTTTGTGGATAACATGTCCACTGGTGAAGAGTGTCTGATTAAAAGTCAAACAGGGACTGTAGAATTCAGTCTAATTGTCCCAGTGAAAGGCTCCATAGTCAACGATTCTTCGCACTCAGTGGGAGGGGCGCGGGAAGGTCCTTCTGGTAAAGTCCGGGTGGAGGTGACCCGTTAATTAGTCCGTCAAAATATTTGATAGGATGTCTGTCTGCCTAGTAAAGGTTCAGTAGTTAGAGAATCATTTGGTTATGCTATTTTCTGATTTATCTGTTATTAATGTTGTATTCTTGATTCGACTTAGTTTAAGAAAGATTTCCTATTCTAATTAATGTGACCTACTAATAGGTTTCAGGATATGCACCATCCCGTGTTACTAATGTGAATCAGATATTCAACCAATGGGGAGCATTATTACCGATGCAAGGCGTACATTCTATAGATGACCTACTTATTGTAATAAAAAGTAGTGGTCATTTGGTGACGAATTTTAACAACCGTAAAATATGATAAAGATAAGAATTTCTTAATGTGTCAAGATGTCGAGTATTAACCATTGGTTCACAGGATGATTGCGTAGAACCAAAAACTTGGACCGCTTCTAACGGCCAAACCAACTACTTTTTGGGACTTAGTTGATCTTGGAAATATTGGTTACAAACTGTAGGGCTCTCGCTATTAATATTCCTTGAAGGAGTCTTTACCAGACTTAAAAAGGGAAAATGCTTAGGTTTTGGAGTCGGTGTGAGAGTAAAAAGATTTTCCAGGATAAGGGTGTATCATAATTACCGAATATACCATCATATTTAATTAATAAGGTGGAGGAGTAGTTTTGGGGCGATATAGCATAAATTGAGCTCTGAAGTGACGTATTGCTTCACCCGGTTCGAACCTAGGTGGGAAGCAATGAATTAGATGTGATTTTGTTATGTGTGCTATTGAATTAATATCTTAATTAATAATTATTATTAATTAATTTTATTTGAATAAAAATAAAATTCAGATTTTTAAATAAGTAGTACAAACCTATTTGTACTAAGACCACTAAACTAGACTTCTAAGCCTAATATACTCTCTCTCTCACATCCTAATGTCTAAACTCTCACACTCAATCTCCCTTGTTATTTCACCGGCAATTTCTTCTTCCAAAATAATAGACGAAATCAAAAAATCAACCAGTTCTAACTTGAAGAATTCACACGAACTCAAAAAAAAAACAAACCTTACTCCGCCACTAGCTTAAGGAAGGTTGGCATTCGAGTAAAGGTTGATATTTTAGGCGATTTACAAACGTGTTCTTGGGTAAGTTTTTGGGAATCAAGTCAAGATTTTAATGTCAAAAAAGTTATGGGTTCTCTTCTCCTTGGTCCCCTTTCCGCAACACCCCCTAGTTCAGACACTCTATGCCAAAACTAGGATTGTTGCCCTGTTACATGTCCTATCACTACTCCAAGTGAAATCATAGGTGGTTTTGTTGCTAGTATAAAACTAGGGATTCAAAGTTTTTGTGGTGGATTATGTTTTATATTTATGTTTGGAATTATGTGATTTATTTACTGTTTGCCGAAAAAAGTCCCTACGTGTGTATGTGGGTGTTTTGTTTTTCCATGTCGTATTTTCTGATTTTAGGACTTGAAAAAATTGTGTCCTGATAGTTCGTTGTAATTTCATGTACACATAGTGTGATACATGTGATGTTTCATCTAGTTTGAAATGTGGCTGATTGAGGGATAATCTCCTTGTCGAAATGATGCCCATGAAAACACCCTAAAACTTCTAAATGCACACAAGACCTTCCCCTAGAACTAATGGTTGTAAACTTGTGAAAGGATGCTGAAATATTAAAAGAACTTTTTCCGCTTGGCTAGTGTTTGGAATTTCATCAAACACAGAGGGTTCAAAATGTTACAAAAAAGGAATTAAAACATAAGGTCATGTGATTGGAACCGTGGACCTCACTCATGTAAACACCCATGAAATCAAGAAGTAAAAAGAAATGTGGTGAAGGGGATTCGACCATGTTAATGGTATGAAAATGTAACGTAAAAGAAAAACATAAGAAATAGGAGGAGTGCGATTCTAACCGCCACCACACTCTCAATCAGATTTAAGAGGAGAAAAAAGAAACTAAGGGGAGCTTGTGGGAATCGACCCAGCAACCTCTAGGCATATTTAGCTGAGAAAATTAAAAAGAATTAAGATGGGTTTGTTGGTGTTCCACCACACCCCCTCGCCAAGGAAGAAATTTTAAAGGCATGAGATAAAAAGTAAATGGTTTTGGGGTTCGATCCCCCTCCTCTTCGTTACATTCCATACGCGAAAATGGAATAGAACATTGAGGGGAAAATAAAAGAAGGCATTGGGGCTCGAACGTTGGGTCCCCATGCATATGGATCAAATAAAAAATGGAATAAAAAATGTAGGCCAAGGCATATTGACCACTCAACTTGTCCCGATTATTCACTTAGACACCTCAACTAGACGTACTACCTATTGAACACCTCAGCCACACCAAATTTGAACCGTCTAAAACCATTTTTTGCCTAAATGGAAAATCTTTCTGATTCAAGGCAATTGAAGTGGCGTGAATTGGTTTTCTCTCATTTTTTTACCCTGCCTACATGGCACCAACTTTAACATTATACTTCAATGTTTAAAGTTGAAGTGTAAATCCCATTTCTTCTTGCCCCAACCCTCTCAATCTTTCCCAATTTTCTCCTCCCCAAATCCATTTAGAACCCATGAATCTCCAATTCTCTCTTCACTTCAAATCCCAATTTTTCTCTCTCTTTTTATAAATATCAAGTTTCTCTTTCTTCTTTAAATCACTTCTCTTTATCACATGTTCGCAAATTTCAGTAACTATCGAGGAAGTTGATATATGTAAGTGTGGTTATGATTGTCGACTGAAAACTTCGAGGAACTCCTTTGAACCCAGGGTCTTCGATTTTTTTATGCAAATCATCAATGGTTTTTGTTTATTTTTTCGAACAAAACTGTTCTTGTTGTACTATTTTGAAAAAATCAAGTATTTTGGGTATATGATTACGCCTCTACGGTTATAGTGTAGGAAAATGGTGGATGTGGATATTTTAGATGATTGATCCGTCACTTTTAAAATTTGATGACTCACCCTCAATGAATAGACTCATAGACGGGCCAAAATCCGATTTGCTGCTACTAAATAAAAGCGAAAGAGCTTGAAGAGAAAAAGTTCTTTGAAATTTTAATTGAATTAAAATGAAAGTGAAGTGAAATTGATGGTATTGAAAAAGAACGCTAGAAAGTTAAAACTCCAAGGAATTGGGAAACTGTCAAATTAACCGGAGTTGTGATTTTATTCTTTGTCTACTAATTATTAAAGGTTCTTTAATATTTTTTTTTGTAGTTGATATTAGTCAAAGATTGTAGTACTTAATTTTTTAGTTTTGCAGTAGTTAAGTATCTATCTAGATCATTGTTATTTTTTAATTGTATATGCCTCATATTTTGTATCAAATTGGAAGTTTGAGTTGAATTAAGCTCTGTTGAATTGATGCACTTGCCATGTGTTTTTGAATTTTTTTGTCAGGAATTAGAATTTCGATCATAGTCCCTTATTGACAAAAACAAGGCATGCTTGAAAGGTAGGTAGTTTGTTGTTCAAAAAGTAAGTTAATTAACTAAATAGCATTAACTGAAAAAATACATAACACACAGTAATAGAAATACATAACACAAATGCCTATGAGAGGTATAGAAAAGCTTGTCTTACAAGGCATAGTCTTGCTAAACACAATACAATGTTCAAAATACATTAGACGATTTTCAAATAAACAAGATAAATTGTTTTCAAATAGACACCCTTTAAACATGGCCAAGCAGACATAACAACTTCCCAAAATGCACTACTCTTCCGTTTTTTGTTGTTTATGATTTCATTTTGGTTAACTGTGAGAGCGCTGACTGCATCTTTTCCTTCCATTTTAGGCCACGGGTTGAAAACAAATTGCTATATTGGTTGTTGATCACTCTTCAATGTTGTTGGCCCATTAGAATCTTCTTCTCATCTTCTCACTTGAGGTACCAGGCTGGCAATATAGATAGAAAGTGTAAAATAGGTTAATATTATAAGGCTATAAATATACAACTAAACTTAAATAGTACATCATGTTATTGAACCTACATTAAATAGCTTTGGGCTCCATTTGTAAGGATTAAATAAAACACCAAAACCAGTTGCAGGCCTTCTAATTTTCCTCCAGTAGCCGTGAGCCAATGAGGCAGAACTATCTGGTCCTTGGACCCTGATAAAGGTGGCAATTCACTAGAATAACTATCCATTTCTGTAACAATGGGGTTCGTCTTGGCAATCGCTTTTTTCTTCCCATCCTCGTTGCCAGTTCTAACTTGAACCCTATTTTGAGCAGGTCTGGAACTGATGTTGTGTAGCCACAAATAGAAGTTGTTTGAGTTTGATTGTGTAGGTTTGCATATGTGGTTCGGAAGTAGAATGTGATGGACTCCCCATGTAGACTATATAACAATAAATAAGGATATTGAAAAACTTGTTGAACAAAAATTAAAATGCCAATTGAATTTTTAAAGGATAACCATTATCTAATCTTATGTTGTTTGTGTCGTTCTTGAACAGTACTGGTATGAGGACAAACAGAACGTGTGTGTTCTAAACGTTTTGACAAAATCAGGACATGTTAAATACGGTCCAAATGAAAATTAAGGCAAATGAATTGTAAAGTCAAATCTTACTCTTGTTTGAGATAACTTTGTTTGCTGTTTCCTTGACTTGTAGGTTGAGAAGTGCTCCCCCTCCCATCTATGTCACCACAATAAATAAACAATGATTAAAAACTTTAATGAATCTACAAAGTGTGAATAGACTAGTGGTTACTCCTTTTGCACACAGCGGCAGCTTTGTATGACCAGTTTTCTGCAAATGGAACATGTCATCTTTACGTCCTATTTCTGTAAATTTTTCCCCATTTTTTTTGGGCTCATCCTTGCTCTACTCTTCTCTTCTTGTCCAGTCTCCTGCATTTTTTTTGGTTTTGGAGTCCTTATTAAATGAATTTATAGTTTAGGCATCATTCCCTCATATGGGTATTGGGTTAGATGAATAATTGTAAGCCTTGACAAATGGTTCCTTCAATATCCAGTGCTTTTTCATGTTGAACAGTATGTTGATTCAAGAATAATAGCAAATAGCATGAGGGCAAGGAATACCTCTCAACATCCACAACCTACATCACATAGCTTTTCTCCAAGTCCCATACCAAATTAGTATTCCCCATCACTAATCTCAAAATCTTCACCCCATTCCATTGAACACTACAGTCCTTGATCGCCCTGTTTTCTTTCTAGTATTGCGTTGCCAATTGTGCAATTTCTGATATCCTGTTTCACAGCAAATTTGATCATATCTATGTGTCTGTTCACATTTTTCATGACTAATATCCTCTAGCATGGTAAAAATTGCTTTTGTCTTAGCGCTAAGATCCAAAGAATTGAAAGTCTCAACATGTTATTTTTACAACTCACACTGGAATTATCTGAAAAAACCCTCTACAAAAACAACCAATTTATGGGATCAATAAATGTAGTAAGGTCCTCTGTTATTTCCTTCTTACCTACTTAGATAGACAATTGTACGAACTTCTTCACCAATCTTGACTTTCAAAGAGGGCCTTTAGCATCTCCAAAATTGTTTCCTTCTTTCTTTCGTTCTTCTCCTTCTCAAGTTAAACTGCCAATTACTCATATATGTCTAGCACCCATTCTTTTCCTCAGCATTTGGTGAACAACTCCAACATACAGGCATGAGTCCCTAACACAAGTAATATACAGAAAACTATTGGATAGGAAAACTAAACTAAAAAAGAAAAAAATTGTATAAACATATACCTTTTGCATATCTTACACACAGTCAACCTTCATCATTCCCAAGTTTAGATCATCAATTAAGGTAGAACTTAGATCAATCTCCAACTATGTTTTGTTTCTTTACCACAACCAGCCCACGCAAGGGATACCTTTGATTGTTCCCATTCTTCCAGCAACACCTAAAATTCACCTTACAAAGCTCCCTTGAGAAACAACCATCAAATCCAATTATATTCGTAAACCCTCCACATTCCTTGCTACATGCATGAAAGCATAAATAAAATACAAAAAAGGTTTTTTCCCTGGTTTAGTTTCCTTATCAATTAACCTAACAAGAGCTTCAGGATTGGTTTGTTTGATCACAGCTGCATAGTCACACAATCTGTCAAATTCCAAGCTTCCAATCACCCCTGTCTTCCCTCATACTTTTTTGTTATCCCTTTAACAAAGAGTCTTACCAACATAAAATACCCAATGTTCTTTTCTAACCACATCTTGAATTTCCAAATCCTTATGTATGGTTGAGATATAATTTGTCCTTAAACTTTCTACAATAAACTTTGAATTACACACTTATTTCTATTTGGATGGAATACACTTGTGAATTATAGTCGAATAGTTTCTTTACATAAAATCACTGAGTCCCGTGTCAATCGAAGCATAATAACAACCACTTACACTTAACATTTTTGCACTTCACCCTCGACTTCTATGTTTTTCATTAGCTCTATCTTTACTGTCTTCTATACTCTACAGCCTAATCTCACTACTTACTTTCCTAACTGACTGATCGTGCCCCTTCAAAGACCATGTCCAAGTCTCAAAATTGACACTTCACTATCTCATCTACTAACTTTTTTCTACTCCTTCCGAAGCAGGTATGTCTACTGCCCCTAACATCATCCACATCTAGTGTGTTCATCACTATATCACTCCAACAGTGCATACTAAACTCAATGTAATCTTCGAGTCTCCACCCAATTTTTCCAACATATTGTTCATTTTTGTTCTTTCTCAATATCCTCAAAACTCTTTTCTAATACCCTCAAGCGTCTCCAACTGGTATTTCTTCAAATTCACAATAGCCTTTTTCTTGTTTTTTGTTCTTTTTTCTTCTCTAAATGCTCCTTAGCTAGCTCCTCCCTCATATCTGAACCATATTCTAAAGGTATATATAACTCTGAATCACTACTCAGAAAGCAGTGCATCCCCTTCTCCACCTATGGTTATCATCCACTTCCTGTCCACCTAGCTTAACTGCTCAACCTCCCCAGTAAGGTAACGACATCTTCCAGCCGCACACTCTGTTACAAGCACCAACCTTTTTCATCACCTAAGTTAAAAGCCTCACCAACATCTCATCACCATTAGTTAGATATCCTATAGTTACCACCTCAGTTCACGTAATGGTTTATCTCAATACATACAGACATATACTTCAAACGTGTCCTCATGTTTTAAAGTCTTTATTAGGTGTAGTAATGTAGTCAGTTGTTAATTAGGATCCATTTTTTATTCAATAATCTTGTCACATAAAAGCCTCCAACAGTTTCATACCCTAATTCTTTAGTATCATCAATAGTCCCAAAATGGAAAGTGAGTTCTGATGATATACCTTAGTGCCTACACAGTTTCCAACAAAGTAGGGACGTCGATAACTCAGATAAGATTCACCATGTAATCTTTCATAATATGAATTTCCCCCTCCATGGCCAATTGTTGCAGCCCCCTACAAGTATCAAGCAAACCCTAGATTTACCGGAACATCTCCTCTATAAACAACTAAAAATAAAGTGTTAATCATACTTGTGGGTAATAGTACAAGAAGGACAGACTATTCTCAAACCGAAAATTTTTTACAAAACCCCAAAGGCGTTTATGAAATTCAAATAGAAAGCATGTAAAGAAACAAAATCAAACTACAGGATGATAAATCGAAACACGAGAAGAGGAATCAAACAAACAACGAACAACGAACTGATAAATCGCGAGATGGAGAGCTTGAAATCAAAAATGAACTGTGACAGTTCGAGATTGATAGAGAGAGGAGAGAGAGAGAGAGAAGAGAGAACTGGTCTGTGAAGTTAACGATTTGGGAATTTTCCCAAATTTAGGACTTAACAATACACGTGGGATACCTGTTGTACTGTTTAAAAAATGGTCATTCAATACACGTCAGATACTGTGGGCCGGTTCACTACATCTCCACTATTAATGAAAAGTGATTAAAATGTTTTATTAGGTTCAAATCTGGGCGTGGTTAGGTGTTCAATAGGTAGTAACGTCTATTGATGGGTGTCTAAGTGAATAATCCGATACAATTTTGAGGGGCCGCATATAACTTTGGCAAAAAACGTAAGTGTTGTTCAAGAGATGTGAAAACGGGTTTCCCTCTGTCCAAATTTCGTAGAGATGCATAATCATACGTGAGTTAATTCTTAAAGAAAATGTGCCCACTTTAGATCAAAATCGAGATCTTGGCAGATATACAAGATGCAGCGTCTGGTACTACATAATATAGGAAACTATGAATCACTAATTGAACTATGATGAAGCCCTCAATGGCTTGTATGTATAATAGACCTATAAGTCCTACCATGTTAAAAAAGTGAACATAAGTTATGTAATGAAATGATTCACCCAGAAGGGGTAGACAGTGTAAACCCCTAAATGGCCCAGGCATTGGCATAAGATGAAAATTTATTAATGTAATGAATGAGAACCCTAGAAGGGCTAAGTCAGAGTGTAGAACCACAAATGGGCCAAGGTATTGGGGCATATGATGAAATAACATTAGACGGTAAAAGGGTAAGTATTATCGAAGAGCAAATGTGGTACTTTTGATGAATGTGGGTGAGAAAATGATAGAGGCTAATGTAAAGATGGAAGAAATCTCTAATGAGCCGAAGTAAATGTGCAAAAATGTACTCCCTTTGAGAGTGTAAAGTTAATGAATACACCAGTCTCTATGAAACGCTTATGAAATATTGAAACTAACACACTTAATACTAATGATAAGATGAAATCTTATTTATCTATGATATCGCTCATATTAGAGCTAGCTTCAATGACGTATGAGTTGACTGTAAATGGAACTTTATACTGAGAACCGATATACACTAGCTCGAGCGTGATGCCTTCTTTCGGGAAAGGGAGAAATGTTCACGTAACTCTCATGAATGAGACTGTTCGTCCTGCATGCCGGGATGGGTATCCTTATATTTCTCGTTCTTTGAAGCTATCTGCCAATAAAAGATCTGTGAGGTTTACATCCCATATACTCCTGCATTGGCCGGTGATTCCCCACCTCTTTTCGTTACTTACGGGGTTTCATGACACTTGTTTCATTATGCTCACAATGATCTATTCGGTTAAAGTTAAAAGTTTACCAATGATAAGAGTCAGCCCAAATTATGCACATAATAAAAGGAATGATACCAAAATTTAGGATAGGAAATCAAAGAGGTAAGTTAGATTCAAATAATGACATTAGGTCATTCATGCATTTGCAGGACGAACCCGATGAAAGTCTTAAACTACATCCTAGCTATAGCTGGTGTTTCCATTGGACCTTGAATGAATGATTACGCATGATAATGACGCAGACTCTTTTTGCTAAACAGACTCCCTAGTTAGGTCTCATATGTTTGAGCCCGCATTTTGGAGTCTTAATGTCCAAGTCCCATGATTCCAAGTAACCATGTCCATCCGAATGAATTATATAAACAATGTATGTGGTTATATAAATTAATTATATGTGCTATGTGAATATGTTATGGTGTTGTTTGCAAAATAATAAGTTTGATGAATCATGTTTCAATCATTGGAAATAACGTTTCCAAATCCCAAATTTGGGCAGGTCGATTGACTTTCTAATCCAATCTGGAAGTTTTCTTGACTTTTTCCTAATCAAAATTTTTGAAAGCTCACTGAAGTTTTCTAATCGACATTTGGAAAGTCACTCACTTCCTAATCTCAATTGGGCAAGTGTACTGAGTTGACCTTCTATAATCCTGTTTGTAGGACAGCTTATTCTTTACTCATTCATGTCCTAGTGTGTGCTTGCAGATACCCATACTTAGTCAAGTGTAAACTATTCCATACTAATATCTACTTTTAGTTGCAGACACAAGTGGACGTTTAGATCTTACATACGACGTTGCAAGCTATCCAGAGTGGACGTTCATAACGGACTTGGTAGGCCCCTGATGCGTTGGAGTTTCTACTGTTATTATCTAGCTTTATTGTAAGGCTTAGCTAGTGGAGCATGTTCCACTAGTTGTTCATCATTTCCATTTAATTCAGACTGTAAATTGGTGTCGTTATGCAAGTACACATTTAAGAAAATGCGCTACGACTATTTCTTTCATTTGATTATTTCTAAGATAGTGATTTGTGAGGCGCGTATAATGTTAAGTTTAATGTTTTAATCATGAGTAGAAGACAAAAAGTTCAAATTTTTCCGCTAAAAACTATCTCTAGATGAAAGTAAGATGACATATGTAGGCTTGTCTACGAACTCTGAAGAGGTCAACGCAACGACGCCGTTCTCGTCTGGGGTCTAGACTCCCCTCCGGTCCGTGACAACACTTCCCAATCAGTCCTTAATACATTATTAACGCTTGATAAACGTAGATACCTTTGGGTTTTTTTCAGGGTGTAATATCTAATCTAGGTCTTGGAAATTCCGAGTGTTATACATACAAAACTGCCATTGAAAGATGAATAACAAGTTCCCTTGAGAAGAACCAGGGAAAGTAACTCATTTTTGACCTTGGAACTAAGTTTGATTCACCTTGTGAAAGACGTTTTTCCCTCCCAAAAAAAGGTCTAAATTGCACACTGAGCCGAATGACCTTTCAATGTTCTCCGAACGAATTGAAGAACAATGCTAAAAATTGGATTTGCGCCCTGGTGGTTCAATTGAGTGTTACTTTCGATGTTGTTGACTTGTCCTAGTTTGTGTTGGTCTACTTTGAGGATAAATCCTTTCCATAAGAGGGGGATGATATCTCTATGGACACGATGAGGCTATATAAGCCCCCTAAAATGATTGCAAGGGGGACATGATCGTTGGGCTTCAAATGACAATCCAGAAATGCTTTTAACTTGAAGAAAATCTCAGAACCGTGTAAAATAGGAGAGAAGAATGGGTAGGCACTGCCATATTTTTATCGTTCAATTTCCAAGCCTAAATGAAAGAAGATTTGGCCCCAACAAAAGAGTCTAAAAGCGGACGATTAAAGGTTAAGTTTCCTAGTTTAACAAGTTCTTATTTTAAGTTTCCTAATTTAAAATTTTCCTAGTATAAAGTTTCTCCCCAAGTTTAAAACCTTTCTAGTTTAAAGTTGTCCTAGTTTTAAATTTCCAAAAGTAGGAATTGAATCTCATTCTATTGGGAATATTTTTCCGCTATGTATAGTGGTTGTTCTATTATTTGTCAGGCAAACAACATTATTATTAATCGAGAGTTTTCTTCTTTACATTTTTTGTGTGCATTTGGGGGGGAAAAAGGAAATTTTTTATCTTCAACCTATAAGAACGATTCTAAAGTAATATTAATTTCTTGTACTTGATATTTTTTTGTAGTCATATTTGTAGAATTAAAGAACATATTTATCTCATACTAATTTTTTTTAACTAGTTTTATTTGAAATAGGGTCTAGATCACTTTTTACTAAGTTTTGAATTGAACTTCTACTATATTATATTTAGTTTTAATCCGCTACTTTTGAATCTTAGATCAATTAGGTTTTTAGCCCTCTCTAGAATTAGGGATTTTATTCTAAAATTTCCCATCTCTTTCAATTTTGTCTATAATTTTAATAATTTTGATTCCAACATTTTCTTTTGTATATTCTGATAACCCGATACTTTCAAGTTATCTTTTTTGTTATTTCCATCTAAGATAAAAATGTGAGCAAGGAGTGTATACCTTAAGGATGAGTGCAAAGAAACCAATTCCAGTTGGCAACCATTTATGAATTGTGATATGCATTAAAGCGCTTATGGTCCTCTTTTAGTTTCAATTATGGTGAGTTAATGTCATTTATATTGGTTTTAAATCGTTTACACCAATTTCATCAATAAGATACCAATTAAAAATGTGAATTAAGTGTGTGTTTGGTCTGAATGGAGAACATTTTCTGGCAATATTTTTCAAAGCAACTCATTGTCTTATATTTTATGAAATTGATTCCCTTCACACCTCTGGAAAATAGTTTTTTCAAAACTTCTTTCCACTTCAAATACAAATTTTCTTTGGTTTAAAACATCAATTATTCGTCGCCTACCCTCAAAATAGCCCCCCGCCCCTCCACCACCACCACCCCCCCCCCCACCCCCCAAAAAAATAAAGCCTTGATTTTTTTTTTTAAAAAAATTACTTCAATTGTTCCCTCACACCCCTTCCCCCAGCCCTATCACTTACAAACAAAAATAATATTAAGATATTTTTAAAACAGATATTTCGATAATCAATTTTTTATTTTTTTACTGCCCCCTTTCCCACCCCCTATCGCCAATCAACACCCGCACCCCTTTAAAAAACACTACAAGAAAATTTATTTTTAACGTCAATTCTTAACATGGATTTTTACGTCAAATTTTTTTCGTGTCGTTAAAATATAATTTTAAATTTGATATTAAGATGGGCTATTTTTGGAAAACCCTTAAAATATTTAATACCCTGTTGTTATTGAAATAAAAAAAAAGTACCTTCAATATTTTTTTCATAAAGGGCCAGGCCACTATATTTAATTCTCCAACCTCACCCCCTCCTAATAACTATAACTAATCTAATAAAATTCTGAACGACCCACCTATCTCCAAATCTCCAGCCCCCCGATGCATTAGGGTTCTAAAACCCCTCCAAGCTCTTCACTTCACCTCCAATTAAGGGTGGAAAATGGTTAGTTAGATCGAATTTGGTGGGTTGAATATGGATTGAGAAAATATGGTTGGATGGACAATCCATCCCAATATAATATGTCAAATATGAATTTTGATCAAATATTATTGTGTCAAAAATGATTTCTAATCCATTTAATAAATTTTGTCCTTTAAAAACCAACCGAATCCCTAATTATTTATTTTTTTTCGGAAAACAAAAAATTTCTACCTATCATTTTAAGTTCTATGGCAGGATATGAATTCTCCTATTAGCCTATTTTTGTTCCATATTTTATAACTTAATAGGTCGAAGGACCATTTAATCCATTAAGAAAAGAAAAGATTTAATATGGCAAACTAATTTCAATTCAATCATCACTTGCATGGACTGAAATTTCACCCCTAACCTCCCAATTTCCCTAAACACCTCCCCCCCTCCCCCGCGCATTTCCTCTCTATGACATATTATATTATCGAAGGTTCAGTCTCCACGCACATCCAGTTCCTCACTAGTTACGATAGAATCTGGCATAAATTAGGGAAATGATTGACTGAACAGATATATCAGAGAACCCTTTAAAACCTTAGATGACTACACAATTGATAGTTGTTGTAGAAAAATTATCAAAGGAATCATAAACGCTTGCTACGCATCTCAAAATATCCGGTGTGCTGCTATATCAAGATCGTGGTCCTCTCACTTTTTGATCGCAAGAACTCCACTTTTCTGGTTTCTTACTTGAAATCAACTGAATTTGTGGCCCTTCTTTCCTCAGAGTTGATTCATACCTAGATACCTCTTTAGTTCCCTCTTCTTAAAGCTAAGTCTAAGTTTGTTTTGAATATGAAACATTCTGTCAAAATCGCTGATTTTGTTTGAAATTGGGTGGGTTTTATCATTATGATCCATCTTGGTTTGTGTTTTTCCCAGTATTTTATTGGAATTGAAATTTTCATGTTTATATTAGTCATCGCAGGCATATGTTTTGTAATGTAGAATGTGGAAACTTTTTTGTAACTTTGATTTGATTATAAATATGTTTTATATGTACAACATATGTTTTAATGCATCTACTGGAAAGTTACCACCGAAGATAAACAAAATTGTGAAACAACTCAACCACAGTGGAGAACGACAAGCTTGATTAAAAACAAATCGACCTAAAGATGTTAGGTTATAGAGACGGGTACAAGTGGAAATCTTTGATGTTTTGGAATGAAGGAAATTGCTAAAGCTATTTTTAGTATGTGTCTCCAAATGCGAGACAATCCCTCACTAATTAGATCGGTAATTTGACGGAAATGACATTAGTCAACCTTAATCAATCACTGCAGCTTCAATTCAACCAAACAATCTCTGAGGTTTCATACATGGAAGACTTTAACATAAGGGCCATTTGAAAAGATCACTTTAAATGTGTGGTAAAGATGAATGTAAGACTCCACAGCTCAAATATGTTGGAACATTCCTAATGTAGAAAATAACAAAATTATAAGTCATTTGAAAAGAAGACAAAAAAACATCAGAAACATGATTGTTTTAGAATATTTTCTTATATTTGTAATATTCGTGATACTCCTCGAAATAGTCTATAATGAAATTTGTTAAGAAGAACACAAAAATTGCTATTGAATTATATAATTCATGTCTATGGCAAAGAGTGATAGTTCAATCATCTAACTCTTCTCTGATACATTTTGTGATTAAGGCTTTTTTATTCGATGAAAAATATATGTATTGTTCCTATGACTTCTGTTTAGGTTTTCATAAGTAGAAACCTTGTTTATTGTGGTTTATTTACATTTTTACGGACACAATTATGCAATCATATGCCTTGTTGCAGATATAAGAATAACCATAGACAAAAAGAGAAGGGTCCTTGATTTACTAAATGGAGCATTATATTATAGTCGTCAACGACCCAAATGGAAGATGTCTTGATTTCATACCAACAAATATACACAGAAAAAAATCTATTAAAGACCCATTACATATGAAAATTTACAACATCTAAGATACGGAAATGTCCACAAACACGTCCGATGGACATATCAGATCAATTCTTTTATTCCGACTAGAAACAGTAAAAAGATTTACCCCCACACTAAATTCAGACTCCATACTAAATAGTAGTCCATATGTTTCCTTATATGTTTCAACTGCCTAGAATTTACTTTAGGTTATTGTCCAAACCTAGATGGTTTTAGTTTGTGCAAACGCAATATTACAAATCTCTCTAACTCCACAACTCACAACAGTAGGAGTTGAAGCAATAGGACCTAATCCAAAAGAAAAACAACAGGCTACAAAAGCGCAGATACCAATTAAATCCTACAAAGGATACCTACATCATTTACATAGCGTAAGTTAAGATAGGGATTTGAAATTTCTCAAAAACGTTTATATGATCTTTTCTATCTAAACAACCAAGTCAAAACATATAGTTAGGATGGGCTCATATTTTCAGATATTCTTGATGATTTAGATGATTCTCCAATAATTTCCTCTTTTTAAAGTTATTCATTAGTTTCCTACACTATGGATAAAGTCATCCCAAAAATTATTAGGAGAGTTTGATCATGTGGGAGTTTCTATACTCCCCCTTTATATTAATTTTTGTTGTTTGAACATTTAGTAACAACTCAAAATATATAGGGCGCCAAATATATATAGTAATTTTTTAAGAGATATTTCGTTTGCACTAGATTTTGTTTCTTGCTCTGTCACTTTATAAACAATGACCTATCCCTAAATTCCAAAAACAGTAATCTTATAAGCTTGGTAGTTTCGTTCATCCATTCAATTAGTACAACTAAAGACTCTCCGACTCTAACATTTACATCAAATTAACATAGAAAAACAAACCATCATAGCACTGATTAGTGAAAACCCTTCCAAATGAGAATTTGTAAACGACATCACTGAAATTCGTTGACAGTAAACAATCAGGTACTAGCTAATCGAAAGTTAAATTACTGATGGTGGTGTTTTAGTTTGGACGACCACATACTTTCCAGACAATCATATACAACCACCCTCTAAATATCCATGCGCTTTGGTAGTGATCCTTGCTTTTGTGTTATTTTCATCTCTCCAACAATGCAACATTTTGAGGTGGTTAACCCCTTTGAACTCCTTAGTGTTATCCCACCCACCAAATCGAAATGCTTAACCCCTCATCACTGAGGTCCAAATCAACCTTTCACTACCTCATTATTATATAAGAGATGGTTCCGATTGTTAAGCTGTTTGAATGTTCAGATTATAAAATAGCTCATAAATCCTTTTTGCTTGATAATTTGGTTCACATCCTCGAGACAATCATCACAATTATTATTCATAGTATCATCCCCCAACTTGGGGTACATATTTCTCAATAAATCAGTTATTTCATCCTCATCATCACCTCTTCAATGTCAATTATTATCTTCAACTTGAAAATTTGATTGTGCTTCACCTGAACATCTCCCTATGGTGATACCAAGAGTATAATTTTGTATTATCCCATTTCCAGGGGTATTACATGTGGCCCTGAACCATCTAAGTTATCTAGAAGTTGCTTCCACATTTGATACAGGACCACGTAGAACTGGGGTCTCCCAATTTTGTGAAAAGATAATCCAAAAAATCTTCAATCTTATCTATGGAGCATTAGCAGTATACTTTAAAAGTTTCCATCTGCTACTTATTAGCGCCATCAATCTTGGTGTATCTAAATAAATATACAAACAAATTACTTAATAAAAAATCGAGTTCAGACGCATTAAGGAATGAAATTTATAATTGTTCTACCAAGTTCCACATATTACTTGATATAGTACAGGAAGCATAACTATGAAATAATAATCATAGAAGTATTTTCTTTTATTATAGGTGAGAATTTAAGAGCTATCTTTTATTTCATTCATCCAGTGTTTGAATGGTCCATGATCCATCTTGTTGTTTTTATATTTTAAAAATAACCCTCAGTCCACCACATCATTTAGAGACGTGCACAAAAAGAATAAGAACCATCACATACAAAATTTAAAGATTTCAATATGTCTACTTGATTTTATTACTCAAAAACTTTTTTTAAAAAAAAAAAAAAAAATTGGTGTTCATTTGTATGATAATTACAAGCAAAAATTCCCTGTGTTACAGATGCCTAGTTCTTTTGAGGAACAAATGTTAACATTAGGTGCAAAAGGTCTATGTACACATCGTGTCTAGCAAGGCCTACATGGGTCAAACTCATGAGGATGGTTACACAACGAAGTAATCTAGGCTCAAAAGGAATGGGAGGTTTTCGTTTCATTCTAAAAGAGAAAAATAGAAAACTACGATTAATTTTAATTAAGAAACTAATCTTGGGCAATTATTTATGAATAAGGCAGCCATTTGAAAACTATAATGGGCTGCACTAGAAGAATGAGAAATTGCGGACGTTAGGTGATTCAATGCTAGTATGTATGGTAGATAACTTTTGTACCTCACCTACTCTAAACAATACTGGTGTTTGTTATGGAATTCTTTGCAGTTAAGACATGGGGGATATGTGTGATTGAACTGAGAGAATGGGATAGTGTGGGCTACATCTCGAAAATTCACATTTTCTTTTCCTGAAAATGTACAGATTACACAACCAACCTCAAGTTCCCAAAGTATACTGTAAAAATAATTTTTTCACAAAGATTTTCTCACCTGGGATCAATTTTATCCTATTGATGGTGCTCTTACAAGATGTCACAGTTGATGGAAAACAAAATAAAGTATTTACGTTGATAGAGCATGTACTCATACTCATCTAGTTTTTTTATTGTGATTCCTCCAGGTATATTTGGCAGTTTCCACTTAACTAGCAAGTATAAGTATACAGTTCTGATTTGGACATAAAAGGTGTAGTCGTAGCCTCACTCACAGACCTAGTAGCCAAAGAAACGACCTAGGCTTGTCATTATCTACCACTAAATGTACCTTTTTTCTCGAAAAGGCACTATAGAATATTTCAACAAAAAAACATTCAATATAAAGCAGCAACAAACCCAACAGCTTCCATTAAAGACAGAAAACCCAAATGGAGGAAATGCCTAATTATGTTTTAACTACTTTCCATGTTTAACTTGTGCACAAAACTTCTTCTACATGAGAAACTCGAGCATGTATAATCATCCTAGAAAGGGACCTATCTCACGTTATTGATACTTTAGCATGTGTAAAGTAAGTATTTACTTGAGTGTTTTGTGTTTAGATTTTAGGTCTAGAGTCAATGAGCTTATTTGTACTTGTTACAAGAAAATAGGCTAAAACCCCTCCAATTATACCGAAATTCCAACTACACTGCAACTTGACTGGTGTCCGATCCCCCTAGAATATTTAAAAATTAAATACCTGACTTCTAATGCGAAGTTGGCATACAGAGTGGTATTCACTCTCTTGGAGAGAGTGAGAACAAAAAAAACAACTAAAAAGAATATTTTTATTATATTTTTGTTATAATTAAATAATATTCTATCTTATTTATTTATTTTATTAGACAATGAAACCTTTTTATGGAAGATATAACTTTCTATTTCACTTTGAAGAGAAGAATCGCAGTCCCAACCCCCCATCTTGATGACTGAGTTAAATTTTTATATTTGTTGGAGACAACTCATTTAACAAACCCGCAATGAGGAGGAAATATCACTAAAAAAGGATTAATTCACTGACAAATTCATAGCTTCATACTTGAGCTTCGAATCTCTTTGACATGGTTTTCCATAGATTGTAATTTCGCCTTTCATTCGTCCATTTTTTTTGTTCAATCCAATTGAGTTAGATGTTTTCAAACTCAAGACTCATTAATGAAATTCTCATAAGGATTCAATTTAGTCTCAACAAATTAGGTATTGCAAATGAAGATTTTGCAAGATTCAATTCAAACCCATAAACCCACATCTTTTTTGATTTTAACAGCTTTGTAAATCAAATGGAGTTTTCTAGTTTTTTGGCTCAAATCTTCACACGCAAATTCGAAAATCAACTACAAGATATTTTTAGATTTCATACACAAAATTAATAACACTCATAGATTCACACCAATCCGATAAACCATGGAGGAAAATAAATTTTTTCGTCATATTTTCAAAATTTATAAATCCAAGAAACTAACTGAATGATTTGAGGAAAGTAGTATATCATCTAAAATTTATGGATCATTTTTTGTGTGTAATATATCGTTTGACAAGTTCTAAAGAAAAAATAAAATGGAATAAAAGATGAAAGAAGAAACAAAAATATATAAAACATTATTGACACTATTGGGCGTGTAGACCACTGCAGTTTATAAGGTGGTTTCAATTTTAGGTGTCTTATTCCATTAAAAATATTTTTAAGGGGTATCGGGTCCTCCCTGTGAAGTATAAGTGTGTATTAGAAGTTCGCATATAGGCTGGAAGGGTGTTAGACAATTTCTCTACTTTTAATATACTTTGTGTACAAAGGAATTCCTTTGGAACCAAAAACTATCCTCCAAAAATAAAGATTCGAAGAATCAATCCAAGAATTAAGTCCACTATTCCTTAAAGAAGTCCAGGAATATTAACTTTGACTAAAGAAATGTGGCTTATTCTTGTATTGATCTTCGAATCTTATTTGGAGGATATTTTTTGTCAAATAGAAATTCTTTTTAACCAGTATATTAACAAGTAGAAAAATGGTTCCCCCCCCCCCCCTAACACCCTTCCAGCCTATATGCGAAATTCGAACTACACACTTATACTTCATAGAACCATTACCCCCTTAAACTATTTTTTAATGGAATAAAGGAACCCTAAAAAAATTGAAAACCCACATTCATACATGTTGCAGTGTCTACAGCACAATAGTTGTCAATATTTTTTTTATATTTTTTGTTTCATCCCTTTTTTTTTCATCTTTATCTATTTTTTTTTCCTTTTTGATTGTAACTAATATACACAAATTGATCCATCGAATTTTAGATTTGATATAATACTTTCCCAAAATCATTCAGTTTATTTCTTGGATTTATAAATTTGAAAAATATGACGAAAAATTTATTATTCTCCAGCGTGTTTATCGAATTTGTGTAAATCTAGGTGTTATTAAGTTTTGTGTGTAATGAAAATCTACACATATCTTGTGGTTGATTTCAAATTTGGTGGTGAAGATTTGAGCAAAAACTAGAAAACTCACATTGATTTACAAAGCTGTTAAATCAAAAAAGGAATGTGGGTTTCTGGGTTTGAATTTAAATTGAAAATTCTTCATTTGCAATCTAATTTGTTTTAGACTAAATTGGAATCCTTATGAGACTTCCTTGTGAGTTCTTGATTTGAAACATCTAAATCATTGATTGAACAAAACAAAAGATTGACGAATGAAAGGCAAATACAAATCTATGGACAACCATTGTGAAAGAGATTCGAAACTCAAGTATTGAACTATGGAATTTGTCAGTGAATTAATCTTTTTCAGTGATTATTTCCTCCTCATTGCGGGTTCGTTCAATGAGTTTTTTTCCTTCTACCAAAATATAAATTTACTCTTCATCAAATATGGGGGTGGGACTGCGATTCTTCTCCTTCAAGGAAAAGAAAGTTTATCTTCCATTAAAAGGGTTCATTTTTCTAATAAAATCTAATAATATATAATATTATTTAATTATACAAAAATAAATAAAAATAAATAAAAATATCTTTTTAGTGTTTTTTTTTCTCACTCTAGCCAAGAGAGCGAATACACTCTGTATGCCAAATCCGCATTAAACGGAGTCATTTATTTAATTTTTTAAATAGTCTAGGGGTGATAGACACCTGTGAAGTTGCAGGGTAGTTGAAATTTCGGGTATAGATTGGAGGGGGTTTTAGACTATTTCTGTAACAAGAACAATAAGCTCATTTGAACGCTAGACCTAAATCTCACACTAAACACACTCAGTTTACTAATACTTAAATACCAGTCTAAGCTAATCAATAACTTGAGATAGGTCCCTTTCTAAGGATGAATATAATGCCTCGAGTTTCTTCAATGTAGAAACGTTTGTTGACAAGTTAACATGGAAGTAGTTAAACATAATAGGCATTTCCTCCATTTGGGTTTTTTCTGTCTTAATGTGAAGTTGTAGGGTGTTGCTTGCTTATATTGATGTTTTTTTTGTTTGAAATATTCTATAGTTCCTTTTAGATAACATATGTACATAGTAGTAGATAATGACAAGCCTAGGTTCTTTTTTCTTTGGCCTACTAGGTCCTGATGAGTGAGGCTAACCTACACCTTTTCCGTCTAGATCAGAACTGGTCATCTTTATACTTTTAGTGTAAGTTGGAAACTGCAAATCTACTTGGAGTCATCCAATCAAAACACTAGATGAGTATGAGTACATGCTCTAAGTCAACTTAAAATACTTTATTTGTATTCCATAATGTGGATAACTTGTTAAGCAGCACCACCGTAGGATGAATATGATTCCTAGGGAGAATCCTTGTGACAAATTAATTTTTACTATATACTTTGGAACTGAGTTTGGTTGTAGTGATCTTGTACATTTTTTGAAATGTTGAATTTCCAGGGTAGCCACACTATCCTTCTCTCAGTTCAATTCACACCACTCATCCCACAAATGTCGAACTTTCAAAGAATTCCGAACAACCCCAACCGATAGTTTAGGATTGGTATGTGTAAAAGTTCCTACCTTTCACATTCTATTCATGCATCCATAATTTCCGCAATTTTTTCTTCTTCTTAGTTCCAGCCTAAAATTATAGTTTTTAATGGCTGCCTTATTTCAAAAAATTGTCAAGTTAGCTTCTTAATTAAATTACTCGTAGTTTATTTCTGTTTTTCTTATAGAAAGAAACTTCAACTCCTCCCCCTCCTGTTGAGCCTAGCTTACTTTCGTTGTAACCATCTCATTTGATTTTAATCCATGTAGGCCTTGCTTTGCAGGTGATTCCATAGACCTTATTGGCACCAAATGTTTTACATTTTTCTCAATAAACAGGCATCTGTACCCAGGTAATTTTGTTGTTATTATCATACAATGAGCTTTCGTAATTTGTTGAGTAATAAATCAGTAGACATCTTTAAATCTAAATTTTTGTTATGTTGATGTTCTTCTTATTTTTTGTGCGCGTACTCTAAATGATTGGCTGACTGAGGGTTATTTTTAAACGATAAAACACAGATGATCATGGTACTCAAACGCTAGAGAAATTAAGAAATACTCGTATAATCTCACCTCTATAAAAAGAAAATATTTTATAGATTAATATTTCACCAGTTATGCTTTCTGTACTAATATCAAGTAATATGTAACTTGGTAGAACGTTATAATTTTCATTCCTTATGTTTGTTTCCTTGAACTCGATTGTTATACTAATTTATTTTACATCTATTTTAGATATCACCAAGAGTCATGGCGACTAATAGTAGCAGATGACTTCTTAAAGTATAGCTTTCTTGCTTACATAGATAAGGATTAAGATTTTTTTGATTAATCTTGTTACAAAATTGGGAGAACCCCATTGATACGTGGGTCCATGTATCAAATGTGGTAATGTAACTTCTAGATAACTTAGTGGTTTAGGAACACATTTAATATTACATGGGATACTACCAAGTTATACTCTTTGGTATCACCATAGGCGATGTCAAGTGAAGCCAATCAATTTTCAATTTGAGATAATAATGACATTGAAGAGGGTGAGACGAGGATGAAATACCTATTTATGGAATATGTACTCCAAGTTGGGGAATACATGAATAATAATACTGATGATGTTCTCGAGGATGACCAAATTCTCAAGCAAAAAGTTTTATCAGCTATTTTATGGCTTAAATCAATAGCTTCAACAAGCTGAACCATCTCTTATTAATATTAAGGTATTGAAAATGTGCTTTGGACCTAATGCAGAAGTATTGCATTTTGATTTGGGTGGGTGGTATACCCTAAGGAGTCAAGGGGTACCACCTCAAACATGCAATTGTTGGCAGAGATGAAAATAACAACACAAGAAAAGGAATCACTACAAAAGACATAGATATTTTAGAGGGTAAATATGATTGTCGTTGAAATATGGTGGTCTTCAAACTAAAACACCACCATCAGGTATTTAACTTTCGATTATCTATTTACAGATGTTTACTTGTCACGAATTCATGATGTCGTTTACAAATCTCCTTTTGGAAAGGGGTTTTCTACTACAGCAGTGCTATGAATGGTTTGTTTTTCTATGTTATTTGAGTAAATGTTAGAGATTCTTTAGTATTGTACTAATGTTAATGATAACGAAACTACAATGCTATAAGATTACTTGTTTTTGGACTTGTATGGATGGTTCATGTTATAAGTGACAAAGATCAGAAAAACTCTAGTGCCCAAAACGAATACTCTAACACCTTACTATATATATTTGGCAGCCTATATATTTGAGTTGTAACTAAATGTTCAAAACAACTAAAATAATATAAATGTATAGAAACCCATCACATGATACCCACTCTCCTAATAATTTTTGGGATGAACTTTTATCCATAGGGTATTGAACTATGATCGCTTTAAAAGATGAATTCTTGGATAATCAGCTAAGTCATCAAGAATATCTGGAAAATGAGCCTACTATATTTTTGTGTGTTTAGATACAAAGATATATCAGATGTTTTGGATGAAATTTCATCTCCTATCTTAACTCACAAGTATATGAATGTTACTATTTCTTTTTAGTTGGACTATTTTTAAGCGCCATGTAAATGATTAGTTCTTTGCAGATTTTCATGGTTCTGAGCTTTTGTAGCCCTGTTTTGCTTTGATTAGTTCCCATTCTTTACTCCTACTGTTTGTTTGAGTTGTTGGAGCTTAGATATATTTTGTAATATTTTGGTGTTGCCACAAAACTAAAACCATCTAGGTTTGGACAGTTTTTTTTTTCTAACTAAAGTGAATTCTAAAGCAAAGTAATATACCAGATATCGAATATATTAACTATTATTTTAGTATGCGCCTTAACTTTAGTGTTGGGGTGTTAAATTTTTTTAAGCGTGGGGTGTTTAAATCTTTACTGTTTTCCTAGTCTTGAATAACAAATTGCTCCTTATATGTCCCATCGGACTTGATTTTGTGGTCATTTCAAGTATACTTTACTTATTGTTGTACATCTTTCATATGTAATTGGGTCCTTTAATTAGATTTTTTCTGTGTATATTTGTTGGTATGACATCAAATCTCCTCCAATTAGGATCTTGTCTCTGAATATAACCGCTCCTTTAGTAAATCAAGAGGCCCTTCCCTTCTCTGTCTATGTTAGTATATCTACTCAACAAGGCATATGATTGCATAATTGTTGTCCGATAAACATGTAATAAACACAATAAACAGGTTCTGACTTATTAAAACCTAATATAAGTCATCGGAAAATAACATAAATTTTCATTGGAATAAAATCATTATAAATCACCAAATGTATCATTAGAGGAGTTAGATGATTGAACCACAACTCTTCCATAGGCATGAATTTAATAACTTCACACTATCATTTTTTGTTGTCTTCTTTTCTCTGCCACCCCTACGTTCTCAACACCTTAAATCTTAATATCTAGCTAACAGGAAAGAGGCAGTGTTCAAACAATAAAAAAGACAATATATGTTAAAAGTTGTTTTGGGGCATAAGCTTCAATAAATAATTTCTTTTATCTTCATTGTTAAAGATGCTTTTTTTTAAAACTTTGTATCCCCTAAATGGATAATATAAAGCAAGATAACTTCCTAATTAGATGTGTCCTAAAGTATAAAAATCCATTTCAAACCCCTTTCTTTCTGCTCCCCTAATTAGGCTTTTCCTCTCTCTCGATCTATAATATAATGATTACATTAACACATTTCCTTATCAGATCGATTTCGAGGAATATCACGAATATTACAAATATAGGAAATACTTCTGACAATCCTGTCAGATTTTTTTTGTTTTTTTTCAAATACTTCTTGGCTTTTGTTTTTTCATACATTATAATGTTTCAACAATTTGAGCCCTATGGAGTCTTACATTTTTTCATTCTTTACACCCATTAACGTTCTTTCGAATTTTTCACTTATGTTACAAGTTATATTCTCCCATTCTATGAACCTCAAGTTGTTTTGGTGAAGCTGCAGTGAAGATACATGTTGGCTAATGTTCATTTCCCACATTACCGCTCTAATATTTAGTTAGGATATTGTCTCGCATTTGGAAGAACCCCTACTAAAAATAACTTTAGCATTGCTTCATTTCCACCATCACACACTATGTTTTCACATTACACTTTCTCTGTAGCCCCAAACATCTTAGGTATAATTTATTTAATCAAGCTTGTCCGTTCTCCACGTGGTTTGAGTGGTTTCCCCAATTTTTTTATCTTCCAATAACTTTTCAGTTTTTCTAATAGGCTCTTTTACTAGTTCGAATGGTCTGACCTTTTGAGGTAATACCATGGATCCCACCATTTATCAACTTTAATCTACTATTGAGTCTTTGGCTATAGTTTCTCTGTTCCATCATTGCAAATTGATACTTATCAGCAGCCTCCATCATATTAGAGTATAGCTGTTCTTAATTCACCTTAAAGTTCCTTTAAGGGGGCGCTTAAAAACTATAGAATTACAATTTGCTAAAGGGAATTTTGTGGACAAGTTTGAGGGAAGATTTTATGTATGTTTCCCAAGCTAATTATGTGATGTTTTTTTTCTTGTGATCCAATAAATTCATGTAGAATTTTCATTTGGCATTGAAAAAAATGAAATGATACTATAAATAACGAACTTGAAATAAAAATGTAATTACATATGTATTATTTCAATCAAATTTGCAAAGAGAACTGTCCAAGTATTGTAATAAGTGATTTTTGGTCGCTAAAAAAGTACTGATATACTACATGTTTGTTTTAATTCAGCTTTTCACGTACAATGATCTCAAAGGAAGTAATGTTGGTCGTTATAAGTAAGAAAATAACGACTGATTATTTGTTATCGCTAATGATCTTAACGCAACGACCGGAATATAGACTTTTCCTGGTCGTTATAAACTTTTAACGAATGAATTTCTTTCGTTAAAAATTAATTTATTGTAAGTAAAAAATTTAAGTATATTTTAAAAAATATTTTTCTACTTCAATTTTATTTTCAACCCTAACCTCCCCACTCCGTCCCCCCCTTTACCTTGTTCTTTCCTAAACAAACTTTTCAACTTTAAAAATTTCATTTTTTCATCCTACCCCTCACTACCCCCAAAGAAAATTTTAAATTTGTTTTTTCAAAAAATAATTCCAACTTTACAAAATTTTTTTTTTACAACCCAAACCCTTGACCCCCCCTCCCCCCCCCCCCCTGCCCTCCACCCAAAAAAAAATTTAAGTTTGGTTTTAAGCATTTTTTTCAACCCACCCTTCAAATTTTATTTTTTGATTTGAGCTCTACTAACCCTCGAACCCTCCAAAACATTTTAAATTTCTTTCTAAAAATTTTCAATTTTAAAAATTATTTTCTACTCTAACAAAAATATAAGAATATTTCTCTAATATTTTCGTCATAAGTCACACTAAAAAAAATTTCGAAAAATATTTTGCGCTAACCAACCAATCATGCGAAAATAAATAAAAAATCTACTGTTTTTCCAAAGAAAATATTTTCTAGGAAAACATTTTCCTTCTTACCACACACCATCCTCAATTTATTTTTATTTTGACATTGAACTCAGCAGCGGTAACTAATGAACTAAGAACTAAAAACATTTTCCTTCATACAAACTCATTTTCTCCATCTCTAGTGATGTCACTTAAAACCATTTCTCCTACCTTTAGTTTCTTGTGCAATTGATACACCCGAATAATTTTTGTTAACAAATTAATCAGTTTCCTTTACTGATCTATCGGCTTCACTTAAATAATTGAAATACTAACTACCAGAGTGACGTGCTGATAATTCCTAGACTAACACTTGCAGCATTCATAAAGAAATTTGACAATGAATCCATATGCCATGATTTTATGTCCATCTTCACTCCATATCATACATCGAAAGGTTGTGAAGAAAGGCTGACTGAGAACCGGGGAGCCCTTGATGTTTCCGTATCACAGATTGCTTCTTCTATACTCCTTCCTACTTCCCTTACTCGTTAACATATTTTTCCACCTGCCGCGCTTCAATATACAATTTCAACAGCAATCTCTGAATGAGATTTTTTTTTTTGTTACCGGTACCACATATGGCATAGATATATGCATACCCCCCTAACCAATTTTTTTTAACTCTGATTTTATTTCACCAAAGTAGAGCAATATTTCAACTTAATGTCCATATAAACTTGTGAATGTCCTCGTACAGTTGTTAGGTGCCAACTGTCAATAAGATCCAAGACACTTGCACATTGTTTTACCCCCCACACCCTTCATTGTAGTGCATAAAGAGCCCTCCATTGAAGCTCTGACCCATATCCGTTGTTAATAGCATCATTCCAACTCAACTCGAAGAACTGAACTTTGCGAGCAAGACATCCTACCTGAGATCAGACATGCCAAAGCATATAGTACATAATGCTGAATTTTCACTTACTAAGACAAACTATTTTTCCACTTCTTAGCAAACTAAACTTCTGTTGAAGATATATCAAATACACCTCTCGCTTAGACAGTTTTATCTCCGTTTCGATCCTCAAAATTTTATCAAGTCCTGCATACTCTCATGACCTACTCAATTGTGGTAAATTATAATCATTTCTACAAAGGCTAATAAACGAGTAGGAAAGGGAGACAAAACTTGTCCACATCATTTAGAATTGATGTCTCTCACGAGTCCAACCTATGCCTTCTAGTAGGGTAACATTCAACTACGAATTCTTACAACGTATACATAAAGCTACAAAAATAAAGTCTTAACTTTACGTAAATATTTCAAAATGTCAATTTGAAAGTGAAGGATCTTGCTCTTATATCCACTATGAGGTGAAGGTCTTCCATAAGGACTGACAATGGTCTTCCTGATCATATTTGTCAGTGAGCGGCAGAATATGATTGTTTGTTTTATGAAAAGACAACAGTTATGTTCCTATGAGGCACGGTAAATTGATTTGGTATAAGTAGTTGGCTTTGAGTAGTAATCACTCCCTGCTATCAATGCTTAAGCATTCATAGATTTCCATTTCACATTTTATTAAAGATAGAACATTGATAAACATCGTCTACTAGCAGACAGATTTTATCATCTGCCAGGAATGGGTTGAATCCTCTTGTCTACTTCAATCCAACTACATCCAGGTTTCTTCCTCAACCCAAGCTCTTCATCGTCAGTCTCACTTGCGTATCTCATCTCCTTTGTTTCTGTGAAGCATTTATTTTTTCTAAACAACATAAGTGGATTGGATCATCTTCATCTTTTGAGTGAAGCATCTTTTCAATTTCTTCTCCATCTCCAACGTCCCCATTCAAATGGCATGCAAGAAACTACTGCGCTTAACAACTCAACATCCTCCCTGGTGTCCGGGTTGCTCTGCAGAATCCATAGGCTTCACGCAATCTTCCACAGCACTTGCCAATAAGGTCAATTAGACATATACTCTTCAGCTGAGGTTAATGCCACGGCCACTGACCATTAAATTAAAATACTGGTAACCTTCATCCCACTAATCCTGCATAGCAACATGCCAAATTACTGCCCGGAATGCAACTCTATCGGTTGTACATTAGACTTCAGCATTTCCATTAAGAGTTTTATTAAAGCGCTTCAAAAGCTTGGCCCTGAGATCCATATGCTGCAAATCATTGTAGCCCATGAGACCCGATCTCTCTCAGGCAACTCTCAAAGACTTCAAAAGCTTCACTTACTGCACCACTTTAGGCATACATATAAGCAGCGACCCCATAACAATTTCATTGGATTCCAACTGTGGAACAGTATACCAAGGCACTGTCAAAGTGATTGCATTAGGCTTTTATTCCCGACAAACGTTCATTCGTATAAATGGCAGTGCCCCAAGTAGTAGCCACTGCCACACGTCAGAAATCATTACATTCCATGCTTCCACATTGTTCTTGCCATTCGTACTGAAGAATGTTTCGTGTAGTCTCAACTCACACATTTGAAATATAGTCAACCGTGAAGCATTAAGAGAAGAGGGGAGGGATCATTAGAGAAATTGAGGTGAATCAAGGAAGTGATGGGAAAGGTGTCAGGGTTGGGGATAAGGTGCAATGGAGGGCGAAGGGAGGTAAGGGGGTTTGCGGGGGGGGAAGAAGGGAGGGTGGAAGGGGAGGAGTAATGGGACTAGAAAAAGGTAAAAGTTAATGAGGAGGGTGGGGGTGTCGGGGGTGGAGTAGGGTGTGTTGTATGAAGAAGAAGAGATTTAAGGTGAGCCTAGGGAGATCGAGAAGGAGTGGAGGGGGAAGGGTAGAAGGAGTTGTGCGGGGTGTATGGGTAGGGATAAGTTGAAAGACAGGATGTGCTCAGTGATATTTGCGTGTGAGGGGGTGATTAGGGAGAGGTCGGGGCATGAGTTGAGGTAGAGGTAAACAACTCGGTGGTGGGGGAGTAGGTAGTGGGAGGGGTGTATGAAAAGGGTATTTGTAGGGGGGGGTGGGAGGGGAGGCGGGGGAGGTTGGATGCAGCGGCGCTGTGAGAGCTGGATTGAAGGTTGGCGAGGGAGTTGGGGCGAAGGGAGGGTGTGCCTGGGTGAAGGATTACAATGGAAGGGGAGTCAAGAGGGATGTGTTGGAGAGTGTCCGTGAACTGGTGGGTGGGGGGGGCGGAATGCCGAAACTGAAAATTAGTGGGCTGGGAAATCCCTGTTGTCCTGCTCTTTCTTCTCTTGGTCTGCCTTCTCTATCCTGCATGAAAAAACTTCGACTGCAGTTGAGTAGATTTATAGCAGCCATTAGTAATCTATTAAAGAGTCACGAAGAGGGTTAATGGTTTTCTTTGTTCCTCCCTTGTAAAAGCTAATGCCATGAATTTGCTATTGGCCTCCTCTCCAGCTGCAAAAAAATAACCAGATATCTCCTTGGCAGGGATTTGCCAAAAATCTCTTTGACCTTCATTCTAGAGGCCACATTTCCCATACATGTCAACAAGAGCATCACTTTCAAAACATCCAAAGAAATTTATTACTACTAATTCGCGATGAATTGTCCTCCCCTCTCAATCTCTAAAAGCCTCGCACATGATGAGATTGCGCGTGGTAGGTCCCGAATTAGGCATATCATCTCAAATCTTTCATTTTGTCAAAGAATTGAAGCTTTATAAATTTCCCATTTTTGTAGCACGAAAGACAGTATTCCAACCGCAATGTCGCTTTCAGGCATTTCATCAAAACAGCTGTATGGCAGAAGCGAACAAGTCCAACATTTGCATCAAAACCCAATCACTGACCTTGTTGCAAACAACATCTAATAAAAGCCCAGTTTTAATCCAAATGAGCATGTTGTCATTTGACCATATCGGAGATTTTCCTAAATCCACTGCAGCCTTAGTACACTAGGAAAGGTGTAACTAGCAGGTTTAAGATATGGGAATTGCAACCCTTGTCGAGGGTCAAAGCTTTCATTGAACAATCTGGTTCTTAGTATAGAACCGTTCCACCACACAAAGTGATATCAGAGGGTTTTCAAGATTTTGAAAACTCATGCGTAATGTATATCTTCGCAAGATTGTATAAATTATTAGATTCTTGGATAAGTTTTAATGTTGCTTTGTAACCTAAAGAAGCAATCGTTCTGGTGCAAACAGTTTTCCCTCGTTTACACACAACGGAGGTTAAAGATGATTCAACAGAGACCATTTTTTTATAGAATCCATTCATCTTCCATTGGAAATACTAATCAGATCCATGACACATGTGGCGATAAAAAAACACTTTATTATTTTCGTTTTCAAAAAGAATATTCTATTTTGTTTTAGTTTGTATTCAAACACACAGCCGATACTTTTTTTGTCTTTGTAACCAACGAATTTGTGAATGACATTCAAACTTTCCATACATAGAACATGTTTAACACACCATTTAAAGCAACCTCGACAGCCTGCTACTCGCAAACAAGGCCTCGACTACCGGGAATTTACCACTGTACCACCGCCACTAGATATTTACAAAAATATACCTTATATAACATTGATATTAATTTTTAATTTTAGAACTCATAAATTAAAAAGTGCTTTCTTCTCTTTCTTCAAGTCCTTCGTCTTCTTAAAGTCAAACTAGACATCCCTTTTATGAAACGTAGCAATGATACCTATTAGGACACGCGACTCAGTCCGGTATTTTCTATTCACAGGCAGCCACACTAATTACTTCTCACAAGTATACTCATCGAAAATACTTTTTGATTTCTTGTTTTGTCAATAATATAAATTATTTATCAACAATTAAAACCATAAGAATCTATATTTCATTTGTGCTAATTATATAGTAAATACATCACATTCGATTCTGTCAGGAGAGAGTAAAAATATTATATGTTCACATAAATGCACAAAGAACGTAAATTGTTATCACATGGTTTACTACACTTTACATGATGAATTATTCATGAATACCGACTCATTTTTATTAAGTGGCTTCGTTCCTCGATCTTTTTTGTTTTCCCACACAACTAATACAAACTTTGTGCTAACAAACAGATTTTCTGTGTTTACACTAAGAACAATCATTCCATCTCTTCCATGACCTATTCACACACACGTGAAGTGCTCATCCATAACGGAGATTGTACAAGCAGAAATTTTTGCGTTGCCCGCTCAATTTATACTTATTGTTTACGTCAGGGATAGTTATCACGATGATTCTCAGTATGCACTCGCATAAAAATGATCAGGATACTCCCTGGTCGACCCCCGCTGTCTTCCCACTCCGGCTTAAACTCCCTGGCGTACATAATTAGCCTTCGCGAACTAACACCTCAGCACACACAAATTTAGACGGGTAAATTTAATCCTAGGACTGATGCCTTGTCAAATTTTACTCTTTCCACACCAATATATAATCCTAGTCCTTCTCATCATAGACATTTAATGGGAAGAGTCGCTCTTCAAATATTGCGTTTCTAAGCACTTTCAATCATTCTATCAATTTATGTGTGAGTAGGCACATAAGTAACTAATAAGACCCTTGCAAGGTGTTGTCACCTTCGTCTTATTTATTAGTCCGTTTTTAAGTTTCATCACGCATCTTACGAAACTAGGTAAATTTACTATGTATTATTATTTGTATTCTTTTGAAGTCAGATGTCATAAATGAACAAAATTAAATTTAATATGATTGTCCAATGAACAATAATCAATTGACTTGATTTTTCTAAATAAATTAGACATCTCAAGGCTATACTTTTGTTAAAAAGTGTAAATATAACTAATCCCTTTAATTTATTCTATTGAATTGTGAAATGTTGTTACTATACTCCCCTCGTCCTAAATATATGTCGCCGATTTGGTTTCATGTGCATTACGAACAGAAGTAAGTTTACTATTCTACCCTTACTTAATTTTTTTGGAACTCCAACTTTCACTCATGAATATAATTTATTTTTTGGAGCTCAAGATTTTCAAACGCAATGAATATAATTATTTATTTTTGATTTAGTACTTTACCCCAATTGCAACATGAATCATTTACTTATATCATCTCTCCAACCCACTTCGATTTATTCTTCATTCTCTATATTTGGAGAGTAAAAGAAAATGGGCACTCCAACCCACCTTCAATCACCCTCTATTTTCATTATAGAGAGGAATAGTAGTTCTCCAAATTTAAGACAAACTACTATTCACACTATCTATTTCACTGTTTCATTAATTTTATTTTATTACTATTAATTCTAATTAACATATAATTTTGTATTAATTTTCATAATTTAAGTATCGATAGTCATAACATTTTTTCAAATGTAATATAATATTTTCAAAATATTTTTTATATATACTACTTTCGTTTCAAGACTAACAATATTTTAATTTTTTTTTTTCAATTTTTCATCAATAATAAAATTTTATTTTATTATTAATTTTAACTATAAAGAATATACAAAATTAAAATTGAAAATAAAAAAATTAATTTAAAAAATCATCCATATCGAGACAATTCCCGAAATATAAAATACAATACAATACATTTAACATAGAAATAACAATACTCTCTCCGTTTAAAAAAGGATGACCTAGTTTGACATTGTGAACAGAGTTTAGAAAAGAAAATACTTTTTAATCTTGTAGTTCTAGATTAAGTTAGTCAAATGTCACAAATGTCCTTTAATCTTGTGGTCTTAAACGTACCACGTGGAAAGTTAAAGTTAAAGTGTTACCAAAAAAGAAAAGGGGAGATTTTTTTTTAAACGGAGGTAGTACAATTACATGGCATATGACATGATTATTTTGGTTTACCTGACACCAATACAGTATTATTGTTTTAGAGTCACATTTATTTTTCAATCTTGCTAGCGGTATAGCGCCTCCCACCCATTATGTTATTCAAGGAAAGGAATACAATATGTGTTATTACTTAATTAGATGATGGTATATATCCTAAATGGTCTACAATTGTTCAAACTATTCATGATCCTCATTTCCAAAAGAAGAAATATTTCGCGATGAAACAAGAATTGTACCGGAAAGATGTTGAATGTGCAATCACGTTTTGCAATTATTGTGTGACCGTCATGTTTTTGGAGAAAGGAAGTGATACATGATATAGTAAGTACATTTATTATACTGCATGACATGATAATTGAAGATGAACGTGATCCCAATGCACCAATTAAAGATATCCTAGAGGCTCCAACTCCAACCACATAAATGGTGGTAGATGAAAATCTTCGATTTGAACAATTTTTAGCTAGACATAAAAAAAATTAAGGACATAAGTGCTCATTGTGAACCCCGACATTAATAGAACATTTATGGGAGCAACATAATGATTTTGAAAATTGAGTTTTTATGTAATTGTATGTCACTTTTATTTGAGTTGTCCACTAAATTATGTGTTATTCTATATTTTTTTGAAATTTATGTTATTTAAAAATTTAGAATAAAATATAATTTTATAGCAAATTAAAAATTATATAAAATAATTACTTGGAAAAAAAGAAATAAATAATTTATATTATAAAATAAGAAAATAAGAATGAAATAGAAATAATAAAAAAATAATATTGAGGAAAGAGAAAAAAGATTCCTCTTTAGAGAGTAAAATAGATAATTGGGTTGGAGTTGATTGTCTGAAAAAATAGAGAACTCTATATTTGGGAGTAAAATAGAGGATTGGGTTGGAGATGCCCTTAGCTTTTCTAAGTTGGTGAAATATATATTTCAAGGCTAATAACTCGGAATGGGTAAAAGGAATAATATGATAATGTATGCATTGATTTTATGAAAATGATAAGTATTATGGACCAACGAGTTATAGAAAGAGATGACATATAAAAAGAACGGAGAAAGTACAAAAGATCATTTATTTTTCGTAAGGACGATACGTAAATAGTAACAAAATAAGTGTTAACGAATATAATTATCAAACTACACTATTGATTTTTTTTCTAAAAAAGAACAGTGAAAAGCTTTATCTTGAAAACTAAAGGAACAAAATAAAATATTATACTACCCATCCGTTTCACTTTTGTGTATCTGCATTGAAACAAAATTTAAAAATTAAATATTCCCTTCATTTCTAAATTAGTGATGTTTTAACTTTATTATTTTGTTTTAAAATAAGTTATGTGGTAGGATTTCAAGAAGGGGTTGATATTCATTAAAAACTACCTTTGTTTCAATACACATAGGATTTCATCATTACAGAATCACTTATTTTTCAAGGTATTTAATTAGGGGTAAGTTAATAAAAGCACTCCTATTTTTCTAGAAATGAGTTCAAGGGTGACAAAAAAAGTTTTGAAGCTAAAAAAATTGATACAAGTCTTAATTTACTGAGTAAAAGTCATATTTTAACATTAGTGGTAATAATACTTATTTTAAACCTCTAATTTTAATATTTACTCAAACTCTCTACCTTCCCCTCCCAACCCCTCCCCAGCCTTCGGTCGTTGTCGTCATCCCCATACCTAGTGCTATGGCATCTCCATTACCATCATTTTATCCCTATGCTACAAATCATCACCTCTTCCTCATCCTCCTCCATCACTACTACTCACTACTAAAATGAGACAATGAAATGATGGATATAAAAGTTACGTACTACAAAACTCCAAAAGTAATGATAATAATACGTTCTCTGTTACTTCGTTATTTTTTACAAAATTGACAAATATTGTTTCTTTGTCGATCATTTTTGTTTGAAAATTGCGCCAAATTATTCAAACTTTAATTTATATTTATTTTTACTAAATATCACGTTGTTCGTCTTTTTTTTTAAAGAATGTTTAAATAAAATGACGGACATAGATATAATACTTTTAAAAATAAGAAAATACAAACAAAGTGGTATGTGCCCATCTATTTTAGAACAAATCAATGGTAGAGCAATAAAATAAAACCAACGGACAAAGCGACGTTACGTATCGATTTTCTCAGAATATAGTTGTAACCATAAAAGTTGGTCTCTTATAATTCTATTTCTGTTCTTTTATCTTCTCTTCATTTCTCCACCCAAATCTCTTTCCTCACCTCTCTGTCGCTATCACTCCTCCTCCTTCAGTTTCTTTCAATAATGTCGTCTCTATTATCATTGCCTCCTTCGTTCAAAGTAAAGAATTTCTATTTTTAATCAAATTTATTTCTTCAAAGCATTAATTCTTGGTTTCCACCTATTGAATTATATTTTTTCTAAATTATGTCATGAACATTGTTCGTTTGTGAACTTAAATTTGATTTTAAGGTTTGGTTTCATGTAACACTTCAGAAATTGGAGAGTTATGTTAGAAAGGGAAAAGTGCAAAAAAAAAACAACAATTGAAACGGTGTTCTACGAGATTGACCTACAGACATGTAGAAAGTTCAACGGGCCGTAGGAAATTCTACAAGTCATAAGAAGGAAATCGTAAAACCTAGAGTTGAGTTTGGGAAATTTTATGTTTATGATGTTTGATTTACGAGTGAACATGATGAAGCGTAGGAAGTTTAACATGTAGTAGAACTAATCTGTAGGGTTGATTCAAATAAATTGATTGATATCATTGTATAAGATAAGGGTTTGACGGGTCTTGGTTGATTCCATGGGTCGGAGGATGGTCTCACAGAACTGATATGGACTTAGTGGAATTTTGGACTTATGATGAGTCTGAAATTTTGACTCATTTAGGGTTTTATAGTTTTAGTGTCTTGAAATGTCTAATTATGCTCTAACTGATGTTAAAGTATTTATTTACAGTATTAAAGTCTAAGGAGCAGGGCAAGGACAATACCGGGTATAAAGGAGAAAACATGCTGAATAAGTGGAGAAAAGTGATCCTGGTTATCCCCAAGACCATTTCGCGAACTTAAGGGAGAGGAAAAACATGCTGAATAAGTGGGAGAAAAGTTGATCCTGGTATCCCCAAGACCATTTCCCGAAATTCTGCGTGGGCTATTTAACTTTCCCATAGTTACAGCGTTCTGCGTGTCCAAGCCCCGATGCAAGAAACCCCCCTTGGCCAGAAAAAACGAACAATGGGCAGTCGGGACTAATCGCCTTACCTACTTGTTTTACCCTCGTAACTCCAATGATTAGGCTAGGTTTCTTTCGTTGTAGTCAACGGACTCTTACAGAAATTTTGTGATGATGTTCGAGGTTTCCCTATTATTCTGTTAACCAACTTTGATAAGAAGTCAAAACACGGGACCATGACGTCCAATGCATGTGACCTCGTCTATCGTAGTGCTAGTGGGGTCCGGGGCTGGCATAAAAGGAGGGGGGGTGTTCGTGGTTGGGACCTGAGGAAAAGTGGAACTGGGCAGAGGAGAGAAGAGAGGGGAAAGAGATAGAGAAGACCGGACTAAGATAAAGATATTATATATATATATATATATAGGATGGATATACATATGATGAGATAGATATATATATATAGATATATATAATATATAAGATAATATAGATATATATATATAGGTATAAGACAAGAGGGTAAGGGGAGGTCCAGTCCAAGGGAAGAGTGGCTAGACCTAGATTAAGGGGCAATCCAAGGCCATGGAGCCAAGGATGCCTTGGCCCAAAAAGAGAGGCTCCAAAAAAGAAGAGGGTGTTATTTGTTAGGAGGTTCTTTGAGATCTTCATGGATCGTGAGTTAAAAACGTGGAGATTGGACGGGGGGGTCCTTAATTTAGAGGCCAATTGGCTTTATGGGGTGTTTTGGTTATTTTGAAGGATATATATATTGACTTTAAGTCCATTTTAGCACCAAGTCCCACACCAAAATCAAATCACCAATTTGAAAAAAACCCCACTTTCTCCAACTTCTCTTGAATTCTCTCTCTATCCAACCTCCATTGAAGAAACATTGAAAACTAAAAAACAAAAATTTACCGATCTCATGTTTTCTACTCAATTGTGTGGGTAAGTCTCATTAAGGTATGAATTCTTTTCAGTCTTGGGATTTTTCCCAAGGGTTTAGTTCAAAGATTGATTTCTAAATTCTCAAAAATCAAGGGTTAGTCTCTCACACATTTTTTGTTCTTCTTTAAAAAGGGTGAAATTATGGATTTATTGTGATTGAATTAAGTTATTTTCAGGTTTGTTTAGGTTCTAATGATGGGTAATTAGGCTTGGGTTCACTGAAATTTTCCCTTGGACCCATATTCTTCCCCAATTTTCATTAAATTTGGATTGTCATTGGTGAATTGTTAGGTGATGGAATATATTATTGTTATGTTGGTTCCTAGTGATCTTGTACGCCATGGAAATTTTTATTATCATGTATTGTTAGATTTTGAACTAATTCCTTAAGAAACGCTAGGAGTGTCCTCTTCTCTTAACCCCTAACTCTTGAATTATGTTGTTCAATGCCTAGATATGATGTTATTGTGTATGTTCTTGACATAATTGAATATATTATGATGATAATAGTTGGTTTGATGATAAAATATCAATGATTTGGGAAGAGAAGGCTTGGAAAGGGGAGGTTCTGTTGGAGCATTGGTAAAGACCTTCAAGTCATGGGACATGTTATTGAAGATTGTTGGCTTATCTTTGGTAATATTGAATAATTGGAGAAGTCTGAAATGAAGAAGTTATGAAGGTTTGTAATTAATGCTATGAATTTGATGGAGTGAGATGATGATAATCGTCGTATTATGAGGGGTTTTTGGAAGGTATTTATCATTGACTCTTATGGGACGATGTTGATGATGTTAATTAGATAGTCTAAAACGATGGGGTTTTGTGATGAAAAGGACTTTTTCCTAACAACCTCCATGATGATATTGACATGTTATTGAGGTTAAACTCTACGAAACCTAAAGTATGAATTAATGAGTAAGGAAAAGAAGTTAAAATATACTTCAAAAAAGGGAATTTAGCTTAGGCACTGAGTGTCTGAACTTGACAGGAAGAGTTTCCTTCCAATAAAGAAAGAAAAAGGGAGGTTCACCCAATGTTCTCATAGGTAGAAATAGAACTCAATGCGAATTATAGTACACTTAAAGAGCTTTAACAACTCCTGGTTCCGTTAACTATGGGCCCTCCTCGTAGGAAAACCTAGATAGTCGATCACATCTAGAAGATTGGTATATAATGTAATATCTTACTTGGAAAGTAAGTAAGACAACCCCCTTTTCAGTTGTGTGAGGGGCTGGGATTCCATTGTCGTAGGTCACATGGTCTATTGCCAGTTATGGTGAAGTTTCCGTAATGTTAAAACTTAATGAATGAAAGTAAAGACAATGAACCACTAACTAGGATATTAGAGGGGTTAAATTAGTGTAGGTAGGGTTTAGGTGACTTTAACCTATGTGGCACAAGTGGACCGGTAGGGGAATTTCTAGGAGTTAGGTTTTTTATGATATTATGTTATGGGAATACAATGAATATGTTGGTTATCATATTGCTATGTTGATGTTGGTTTTCAAACTTGATATACATGATGGTTGGTCAAATTGTTATGCATTGATAATGACTACACTTGATATTAGATTTCGAGGTAAAAGGGACAAGATTATGGTCCTCTTATCGAGTTGTGAATTGGTTTATATGGGGTATGAGGTTCACATACTCATTGCACTAGTGACTTGTATGGGGATGTGATTTAAGGTATGTAAGTTGTATTGATGAACTGGACTCTAAATATGAAATGGCCACTATGCCTATTATGATGGTTGACTCTTGAAAATAAATATGAATATGACTATTGTTGTTGTGATATGGAACTTGTATTTGTTCTGAAATGGAATATTAAAAGGCTTTTTTAAAGTGAACTTACTCAAATTAATCCAAAGAATTCTAAATGTTGGAATGAAAAATGAAAAGGCGCGAAAACGTCAGCCAAAAGATTCATGCTTTTTCTAGAGCATGTGCCTGCTGTTTTTCCGGGCTGGCACTGTTTAATTGATGGACCAAAGGTTGTGAATTGTAAGAATGAATCTTCACCTTACTTTTCTATATTATTTTAAGTTGATGACGCCCGTGTATACCTGTTTGGTTTATGGCCACTTATTGTGGTGATTTTAACATTCGTGTGAACTCTATGTATGCGTTAATAGGCCTTGAAGGGCAAATGGATGAATATAATATATGAATATTGTGTTGGATGATCACACTATTTGAAGGTATCCTACTTTCCTATTCGAGTTGTGTGATCTGTTGTATGTCTAATGTTATAACATGTGTATATTATATGTTAGGGTTTATAGTATAGGTGCTGCCAGTAAACAAGTTACAAATGGTTAAATAATTTTTCACTAGTACCACTAATGTGAATGCAATGAATAGCAAAAAACTTAGGAGTCTTAAAAGTGTGAATATGAAGTTTATTTTTTCTCCTATGCTATTGGAGTTGTGTGTGGGTCTATGCTTGGAAAGTGTATTATGTACTAAGAGGGTTGGACGTTGCCTCAATGTGTTGTTGATAGACATTATGTGATCATAGTTACCAATTACAAAAATCCTCAGGCTAGATGCATGCTCAAAAATGTAGTAAAAGGGTTCATGTGGTCTAATGGAAAGGTTTGTGTACTATATGCACTAATGTCTCGTTACTATGCATTTTAAGTTATGTCCAGGAAAGTATGATATGTGTTCCCTAAACTAGGATGGACCTTGATAGGTTTGTGTGTACTAGCATGGCAAGGGTATGGCGACCGTGGTTTTGGCATTTTGGGACCATGTGTGCCTTAATAGGAGAGTTCCTAGGTTTGGTTTCTATGCACTTGAAAATGATGTATGGGCATATAATGAATATGAATTGTATGGGATGGAAATGGCAGGTATAAAAGGTCATAGTGTCTTAGTGTGGTTTATATGAAAGGATTGCTCATATAGTTATAGCTATAGAATTATGCATTGATGTATGAACAGGGGTGACATTATGTGTTATGTTTGTTTGGTCACATATAAGTGCAACAAACCTGTATGAGGATCTAGCAAATAGAGGGGCCTTGAAAGGTGTGCCCTTTGATTACTCTAAAACTAGATAGGTGCTTAAATGCTATAAGCATATTGGAGAAAACCAAATATCTACAAACCTACGTTTTTATGATATAATGCAATCTAAGCTTTTAGCACGAGTAAACTTGACCAAGGAGAGGTGTTGGGCTCCCTGGGAGGAAGATACACCATTGTTCTTTTATTAGAGTGTTGGAATCCCTAGAGTAATATTACTATGGGAAGCCTCATGAGGTGGTGGGCTTCCTTTGAGGGCAGGTTACCCACGTTTTCATCATGAGATGAGGCCCCAATGGCATATGAGCATATAAAAGGGTTATGGTAATCTACTAGTTCAAAAAAACTATTGCTTGACACATAGTATCTACAAGTGAATTCACTTAGTTGATGAGGATAATATATTAAGTTCTTTATATAAGTTGACGAGTGCAACACACCTTCATTTGTGAAGGATCTAAAACAACACCAAGTTCTATGTTAGCACCCCATGGTCTTATTGTCAATTAAGACTATAGGTCCTAAAAGATAATGTACCAATGGAATGGAAGTAAATGAGTAAGGGACCCTTAAAAAACTAGGATAACCTAGGAGAATATACTTAGGATAGGTGGAAGTTAATAACCAAACCTAGGGGCATTGCCAAAGTTATCCTCTAAGGGAGTATGAGGGGAAGTGGTCTTCTAATGTATTGTAAATTTATGTTCTGGTTATCTTTTGCATGTGACATTGTGTTAAGTGGTCTACATGATGTTTGAGAATTGTTATATGATTAATGGTTGGCTTATTGAATATATGATGAAGGTTCTTGATTTTGCACATGAATTGAAGTTGTCTGCAATTACTTGTTGGTGGATGAAATAGGAATGTTACGGCTTTGGTGTCATGATAGGTTTATAAGTAATGTCTGTAGGTTTGTGGGGGGCTTCCCACATGTACATTGCAATAGTAGACATGAGATTGGGGTCATAGGAGTAAAGTCGTATAATGATTTATGTGAATGAAGTAAATAGGTGTGCAAATTGATGTAACTTACTGTAAAGCCAATATAGGTCTGACTTAAATGTATCTATATGTGCTATACTTTATTGATGGTTATTTATGGATGTGTAGGTCGTTGTTGTATGTTTCCTTGTCAAACCATGGGATTTCTTGCCAACAAGAATACTTGATTGTATACTTCGGAAAGATTAGAATTTTTAAATAAAGGAAGTTCAACTGTAAAGCAAAATAACTCATTGTTAAGTGAATCCAAAATGTGGCTTAACTTCTATATATGATTTCTATGATGTGTTTGGGCCTCTTGGAATATGTCTAAGTGAAGAATTTGGAATGAGTATAAACTTCTTACTATGGTGTCAAGTTTTTATGAATATTTACTCAAAAAGACATTGAAGTTATGATGTCAAGGAAATTTCCCTAATTACAAGCATGTTTTTGCATGGTTTCCATTTACTTGTCATTCTTTGTAAAACACCATTCTTGCTCTACTTTTTAACCACAAAGTGTAGATTGGGGATGCGGGGAAAAAGGATTGTCTCTAATAATTGAGGAGCTTTGATATGTGATTCCAACCAAGAAACGGAATCCTAAGTCCATGGATTGTCCCTTGTGATTAGTTTACTGGAAAGGGTATAAAATCGTACTTGTGGGTCCTTATGTTCTAAGGGTTGTGCCGCCCATCCTAATGTTACTGTACTATATTGAGTCTAGATGTTAAAAAAGACTTCTTAGAGTTTAAAGTATGATTATGATATTGTAAGATTATGAGTGAAGTTTCTAGCATATGTGTGCTCTGTTGCTATGAAAATTTTAAATTTCCTCTAAATTTTATATTGGGAACAAATGCAATGAATGATAACAGGGCGTGATAAGACCTAGGTGAGGGCAAGTTACGCCGTTATCAGGGGGGTGCTCCTTTGGATGAGACAACATAGATAGCCCTCTTAGTTTACATTAATTACATTCATAGGGTTCAAACATGAGGGGAAAAATTTAAAACTGTTAATTACTTTTAAATAGAGGTTACAAGACCTCAAACACATATATTATATTCACATCGGGACTATACATAGCCCTTTGTAAGGCAGATTAAAATTAGTCTTTACTTTTTTATTGCCACAAAAAAGTATATTAAAGATTAAAAAATTTAGTCTAAATGGATGTCTCTCTTCATTAAACATCTAATAAGATTATAACAATTCTGGGGCCTATAGCCAATTACATCAAGAAATAGCCGCCACATGATAGGCTTATAACCAATTCGTTACTCAATGAAAGGAGAGAAAAAGAGTCCTTTTAAACTACAAAACAACTCTATAAGTTGATATTGACATTGACCTCGAAAAAGTGAGGACCTTCTCCTTGGATGATTGAGAAATTTCCAAGTCTTCTTCCCCAAAGTCGTCTCAAAAGCCCTTCAACGGTTGGAACCTTAAAATTCTGGGTCAAATAAAAAAAAGAGGAAAAATAGGGTAGTTACACCACTTTTTAATAAGAATGAGGACCATACACACATTATGAATTCAAATCTATGCTTAAAAAGGGGCGTTTCGTTAAAAACGCTATTTTACATTTAGAACGCCTTATGGATATTCAAGAAAGAAAACCATACCAATCAATATTCATTAAGTCACAAAGATTGTAACATAACAACACCAACAATCCTAGGTCTAGCCAAGCCAACATGCATATCATATAATCGAACCACTTAGTTACGACACAATCATCAAGTTATGTCGCAAAACAAACACTATCAAGAGTGCATGACCAAAGTACCCAAAGCAAGACCATTACCCATGAACCGTTATTAAGTAACTGTTAATGACTAAGAAAAGCCCCATAAACACTTACTCATTCAACCAACCCCAAGAATCATGACAGTTCCAACTTCAATAGCATATCATTTAAGAGAAACATCCTACATCATCTTTAGCAATGAAATAACACCTGTTCATAAGTGAAACCAATCATCATGTGTCTCATAAATGAGAAAGATCATCATCATACGTCATGTACAATATAATAAAATTCGATATAGAACATCCTCCCAAGACTTCCCTAAAGGTAAACTTAGTTCAATGCTTAGGTAAAGTCCTAAATTACCCCACCTAGGTAAGCTAACCCTCTTCATAATGTAGTTAGAGTTATTCCTTATTTTTTACCTTTTGAGAAACATTTGCGTTCAAACCAACATAGAATACATGAGATAATGTGGGAATACTGGTGTCATGGAGTGCTAACGAAAGAGACGGACTTTACGCCAAGGTAGTGACAAACACATGAACATATACAATACGTGGATCCTAGCTAGTATTCCTATGGGGGGAATATACTTAAAGACTTCGGAGATACTAATTTGGGACACTCTTTTTATACATGCATTTATAGTCTAAAATCTCAATCGTACATTAGTGATCCTACCTTTCTTATGTGGGAAGAGAACTCCTCACTTAGTTCACTCGGTGTTAAGTTAGTGTCCCATTTTTGAATGTCTTTTGGTTTATTAAAAAACCATAACTTAGTTGGGTCATAGGGGATATCAGTATATAATCCATCATAATCATATCTCAATAAGAGTGCATGAGTATAGTCCTTTCATTCAGTCAACAAGTGAGGTTTGGTTAGCACATTGACATCCATCATTCATGAGAAGCTACATGGTAATTATCACAATACTGTAACAGTTACATCTTAGCCAACCCTCACACAAACATAGTCAAGACATTTTAAATCAACATCATACCAACCATCAATCCTAAATAAAAGATATACTTCAATTGTACATACCACTTAATTTAAAGTAACCAAAATTGAGTTAAAAATAAGGATCATAACAACTACTAGTCTCCTTCCTAATCCATCTTCAAGGTCCTTACATCAACCCTAGGGTCACCTTCAATAGGGGTGTCATTTATTCACAAAAACAATAAACCACTTATAACAGGCCCAAATTGAATCACTACTCACAATTCATCACTAGTCACAAATTAAATTTACAGACGTTGGTTCAAATTCTAATCTTTCGAGATCAGTTACTTAAGAAGAATAGCAAATTGGACGACAATTAACATTAATTATTAATTAATGATTAAATTAAAAGCATCTAGTAGTAATTCAATCAGTAACCAAGTAAATGGAACCAACATTACCACATTCAATTAAGATCACAACATACATTTAAGGGGGAATAGAGTCATCTTTCTACAAACTAGACCAATCAGTTTCAAAACAATATAATTGAGTTATAGTACATGCTAATAATCCATAATATCCGAAATAAATCATAAATAAAGCAATCTCATAAGATCAATTTCGAGGACGAGTGGGAAAAGACCCTACTGATTCTATATTTTTGAAACTAAACTGATAGAACCCTTTGGGGAAAAGATAGTCACAAGGTTGAAAGGAATCACATACCTTAATGTCTTGATGAAGATGATGTAGAAACCTTTCTGATTGAATCCCTATAACACCATTGACTTTTCTTCTATGGAGTTCTTCAACTAGAGAGGGGAGAAGAAAATTAGACGGAAGAAAAATGGGGTTTGGGAAATGGGGAAATAAAGAGTTTAGGTTAGCTAATTATCTAGGGGAGTTCTATAGGTTGATTATTAACTTAAGTAGCTAACTAACCATTATAATCCTAACTAAGCCAAATAATTAAATGAATATTAATTAGAAACGTGCAAGAAAATCACCCATCACAGAGACTCCCCGTTTTCACGCCCTCTATGCAAATTGACGGAACAAGGACCAACCGTCTGTTGTTCCCTAGTTGAGTTGAACGACAAGTGAAAAAACAGGACTATGATGTATTTTTCTAAGTCGAATCATCAAACGTTGTCATCAGATGCCCCGTCGATTGGTCCATGTGTCGAGTGCACCCATTGGATCAATGACTTAGGCAATTCTTTCCCCTCGCAAGGGTACCCTCAAGGTCCTTGTGGTCCTTGGGGATTGTGCCTCGAAGTTTCACTATGAAACTAATGCTAAGCGTTTTTAGACACCTTCCATAATTTCATCATTTCCCAACTCCTGAAACTTAGTCAATAGGCTAAGCACAGTAAGAGTAACGCCTCCTTGAATGAGCTTTCCGGAAGTATGGACGTTCTTTGAGTTTTGATTCTAACTTCCTAAAGGACTTATATACACTAAAATTGACCTTAAAAAAGTGTCTAAACCTTTTGACACTTATGTTAGATCTCAGAAAAAACACGTCTTAGATTTTGAAAGTGTTATAGTTTGTTATACGTATAATTAGGCGGTTCCAATATAATATGATTGCAACCCTTCTAAAAGTATAATTTTTTTTATTATACAAAAGACTCATGCATTATAAGTTTGCCAATATATTTTGGAAAAAATCTGTTCCAATGGCCATGTTTCGAAAGCATTCCAGCAATCCTTTTGGCAATGACTTTTCAAGTTATTGTCTAGAACTTTATGTTGTCTTCAAGACCAAATTTGTTGTGTGAGGATAGAAAAGACATCGATATTGAATATTAATGATCCTCAAATGAAATTCAATGTCCACGACCCAAGGGAACAAAATTGGACGTAATATGGCGCACAAGACACACGCCAGAGACCTCATACAAGCCAATTATCTTTCATAACCTAAGATAATAGAAAATGTGCGGAATTTAAATTATTTCCATTACAATTAAAGTTTCATAAAACAAGTGGAATTCGTTAACCTTGTATCAAACCATCTAATACTTGAATAGTCTTGTGACACAACCCATACAATAATTCTAAAACATAAAAGAAAGGCACATCAGAGGGATGATAAAATTGTCAATGCTATGAGAAGTCACTAAATCTTCACTTCTTGCTCTACTACGAACCTTTCCATAGGGATGGAAGTTAATATCGCCGCACCATGCATTTGATAAGAATGTATGAAACAGTATGTGTTAGTACAAACATGTACTACAAAATGTAACACCTCAAAAATCTAATAAGCTAAACTAGAGCCTATCATGTAATCTAGTAGCTTAATAAAGTTAAAATGAAATATCTATGCGCTAAAATAGTGTCCCTAATTTGGTACAAGGGTTATATACCTAAAGGACCCCCCTAGAATCCCCAAGGGTCCTTCTTGAGGACCCAAAGAAAGGTCTAAAAAGCTATCCAAAATATCCTTGAATTACCAGGGGCAACTTACAACGCTAGGTTGAGTCACTACACATCGGTGTGGGTCATTAGTCAACACTTGGTTTCCACCAAGGATCCCCAAAATGCCCTAGCCAGAGTACAAATCCACGAGTGTGCAGAGTACGGTCTGTGGACCTATTCGTGCCGCGTGGAAGGGTCTCGTGAGTTAATGACTTGGTCTCCTCACCACGACCCTGATCCACCCCTCTCTAACCCAAACCACGACTGACTAGTAAGGTCCATGTTTCAAGCGATGCTTCATGAACGGAGACTCATGAATGGGGAATGGACATACTGCATAGGCTCGACCTAGGTAAGGGTGGTTTGGTAATTCATTAATTAATTAGGTTATAATGGGGGATAATTATAATTAGTTATTAATTTTAAGTATTAAAGAAGGTCTTTTAACTCTCACAACTCATAACCATTCAATCGAAAAACGTCATCTCTGTAGAGTAGTTCTCTCTAGGGTTCCATTGAAGACCAGGGTCTAAAATCAAGATATGGATCCAAGATCAACGTGTTATTCATCAATTTTTCGAGGAATTGACTCAAGGTATGGATGCCATTCATCCTTGGGAAGTTTTCCCCAAGGAGCCCTCTCAAATTGTGTTTTTTAAGTTCTCCAAATTCTAGGTTTTCACTCAATAGCATGGGTCATCTTCTAAAAACATTTCTATTGTATGATTATGTTTTTTTATATTTAGATGTGATGAACTATGGGTACATTTAGGGTGTGTTGATAGTTTTTGAATAAAATCCATGTTCTTTCTCAATTGTTAACCTTAGCATGTCTTGATTAATGAATAGAGTTGATAATTTGGTATCTTTACATTGATTAATTTATTGTATCATGTATTTACTCTATATATTGTGTCAATTTAAATAAGGAGGATCGCATATTTAAGTGTCACGATTAGGGAGAACCCCAAATGTAACCGGCGTCTTCGTGTCATGACCGCGGAGCACCCCATAGACATAACCGGTGTCGTCGTCCTCGTAGAGGACTTGGACAAGCCCTTAGTATTCTTCATCACATATCATAGGTCAAAATGTGGAAAAATTAAAACTTTTACATAGTGAGGTATGCATAGACCTCTCGTATACCATATATAGAGCTTACATAGACTCCTCGCATACCATATGTGGATCTTACTTAGACTCCTCGCCTATTAAAGCTTCAAAATGTCTTCTCATTTAGGAAACATAACAAATACATAATATATATTCTAAAAACATCGTCTCACATTAAACCATCTATAAGGGTTACAATATTGGATATAGTCATTTTAAGTTCAATGTGGCATTATAGGCTTAGATCAATAGTCTCAAACAATACCTGAATGAATAGTGTCTTAAACATAGCAACTATATAGATAGAATAGAGAAATGGTAACATCCTCAAACATTGAGGACATACCAACAACTTGGGGAAAGATGTCCAAGCCTTCTTGCAATTAGCTTCGAAGTACTTCAACTGCCGAAACCTACTTTGTTTGGAAAAAGAGAAAGAATATGGGTTAGTACAACCACGTGTACTAAGTATGGAAACATATGCAAGTAATACCATCAAAATCATGCTAAAAGGACATTTTTATCAAAACCATGCTAAATCCCTTTGATAAGACTTTATGAACAATTATGAACATATACAAGTTAATAGACATATCATCACTTATGACAAGTCCATATTCAACACAAGACCAACATCATTATAAAGTCAATTCAACATGGATATTATCAACATAAGTTTATATCAACATGAATAACATCTTATCAAGATCATATAAGAATGAATAACTCTAACATAATATTATAACAACAATTCATGTAAAAGAGTTCATAACATCACAACATATATGACACTTACTCACAACCCCTTCCCTAGCCTACAAGTGGAATGCTTATGTGAATCCCCATAACCCCACATAATCAAGTAGACCAATGCAAAGGACCATAAGCAATGTCAACATTATATATATATCTTCATATCATGCATATTCATTATCATGTACATCAACTTAGACCAATAACATGTTCATCAATGTAATCTAACATCATATAGGATCATCAACATGTAATGCAATCATATACACTTCATTCATATCATAAGTACATAAGAACAACCTCCTAATACTTCCCTTAAGGTCAAAGTGTGCAATGTATAAGTAGAGTCCCATACCGCTACATACACTAAGTAGAACCCTGTAAGTCATGCTAGTTAGTGTTCACTTCATTACTTTATTCATTCAATTTATAGTTGGGAACAATTTCCTTAACCGACATAGACCATGTGAGATAAACATGGAATCTGGTATCATGAAACCTACACCAAAAGAAGGTGGTCTACTTGCCAAGGTAGAACCAAAACATGAACATAACATTCTAGGTGGATCCACTAGCTAGTATTTCTATGGAGGCAACATAGTTAAGGAACTAGGAGACATGTTAGAGACCCTCTTTATGAACAATTGAATTGTTATCTCCATCTTATCTATCTTCCCATATTGGGAAGGGACACCTCTCATATCTAGTTCTCTTGGTGCTAACCTAAAGTCCCTTCTTGAAATGTCTTAATACCTTTATTAATCATCATATCTTAGTAAAGGAAATAGGAGACTAACACCATGTATATCGTGATGATTATCACATTAGGTATTGCATGAGAATTTCCTTTCATAACAACCCTTCAATTGTGAGATTAACATATCATAGTCATATCAAAGTAAGGCACACAAGTGATTCATATTTAACCTAGTATCTTCATACCCTTAACATGATCTCACAATTCACATAGTCAAGACATTTCATCATATTCATCATATCATCTTATTCTTAATCTAATACATAAAATACTTGAATTGAATACCATTAAAAGGTATAAGTTATCATAATTGAAGTAAAGAACTGAAGATTATAAAGTCTTACCACATAGACTTTATAAGACTTCTTCAAAATCTTCCCATCAATCCAAACATATTAATCCATAAAATCACTTAATAACATCATACAGTAGTAATATATACAAAAACTAAGTCAATTGTATCATCATTAATCAAATGAACCTCCTTTCATAACCTAGGGTTAGGGAAAAGGGTTCAATCATGGATTCTTTCATACATTTAGGTCAAAGACTAAGAACTACAACAATGAACTCATAAAAATCATAATCTATCAATAACAATGAAAGGAAATCAACATTAAATCAAATCAAAATATCAAATACAAAATCGGAAAGAAACCCATGTTTTTGATATCTTTTGGAAACCTAATCTATCAATAACAATGAAAGGAAATCAACATTAAATCCAATTGAAATAACAAATACAAAATTGGAAAGAAACCCATATTTTTGACATCTTTTGGAAACCAACTTTGAAGAGCCTCTTGGGGAAAGATATCCCAAGAGTAAATAACTTCCATACCTTAGGATTCCTTGAAGATTGATGGATAAAATATGGATTCTGTAAGCCCTAGTGCACCTTGAATCTTTGTCATCAATGGGGTCCTGAATAGAGTGAGAAATTAGAGAAAAGGTAGAGAGAATTGGGATTGGAAAATATGGTGCGTTAAGTTAGTTTAATGAGGTTTAGTCTTTATATATCCCCTCAACTAACTTAATAAACCTCACCTTAACCCTTAATTAACCAACTAACCAACAAACTAATTAAGTCACTTTATTTAAAATTGGATAGTTGACTTGACATCCAAACGATGGTTACCTGGTGATGGGGCATCGATCAAACGACGACACTGTATTGGCAAGCCGTTGTTTGATTCATAGACTTTGTTTTTGGCCATTTTGGGTAAATGTATAACTATAAAACTATGACACCATCGATGATACGTTGATATATCGACATCTCATCATTTGGTACGTCATTTGGTCATTGTAAAATTGATAGCTTTTGGTCAAACGCGTGGTCCATGGGGAGTCGTACCCGAACATTTCGACCCCAATCACACTATCCTATATATTTAAAATATTTTTAACAAATTCAATAAAGTTCAAATCTTAAAACTCCATGAAACATGCCAAGGCACACTAGCTTCAATTTCACAATTCTCCGGACGTCATGGTCATTTCTTGACATTTTGACTCTAATACTGCCTAAATGATTTCAATACCTTATTTTAAGCTTAGAAAGATTGTTTCAAGTATTGGTTCATCATATAAGGATCTATACTAAGTCATGGACTTTCGGAGTGTTACATTATCCCCTTCCTTAGGAACCATTGTCCCCGAATGACACTAAAATCTTATTTTAGGGTGAGGATAGACTTAATACTAGAATCCCAAACAACAACATACAATTAACATGATTTACAAATCAAAGGAGTAATTCACAACTCCATTCAACACATAAGCATGTCTTTACACATAGTAACTCAAATCACAAGCCACAACATATAAGAGCTCAACTTTTCACTAACACAAAATGATGCACTACCTTCTGAACATCAACATAAGCTCAAAGGATACCAAAGAGTTACCATGTTATTCTTCTCAAGACAACATAAAAAGACCAAAATTTTAAGAAGACAAAAACATATACTTCACATTATTGCAAGTTAACACAAAAAACCTTTTTCATGAAAAACTCATTTTGACATAAACCTTTACCAAAATATGCACATACTTAGAAAATAAGTCAAATTCATATTTATTCAGTATTTTTATTTTAATAGGAACAACTAACCTTAATTGGGAGAAAATGACGATAGCGGGACTTCATGTCGGCCTAACCTCTCATGTTGCAACCTCAACTAGGTCGTTTCTCCATATAAATTTTACGGAGGCCACCTCTTTATTCCTCAACTTCTTAACTTGACGATCAAGGATTTCCACCGAAACCTCTTCATTGGAAAGGTTCTCATCCACGTCTAACCTTTCAATAGGAAGAATGGACATGGGGTCTCCAATACACTTCTTATGCATAGAGACATGAAATAACGGATGAACCAAAGCTAGTTCACTAGGTATGTCAACTCATAAACAACCTTCCCGACTCGTTGCAATATCTCATTACCCACATACAGGGTACTTAGTTTCCCCTTTTTACCAAATCTTATCACCCTTTTAATACGTGAAGTACACATTATCACCCACTTCAAATTCAAGAACTATCCTCTTATTATCGGCATAAGACTTTTGTCGACTATAGGATGTTTTCAATATATCCCTTATAATACGAACATTCTCCAAAGCTTCTTAGATTATCTCGGGACTAAGGAGTGAAGAATCAACTACCTCAAACCACCCTACTAGAGACGTACCTCTCCTACCATAGAGTGCTTCAAAAGGAGTTATGTCAATACTGAAATGGTAGCTATTATTCTAAGAGTACTCAATCATCGGCAAATGGTTGTCCCAATTCCCCTTGAAATCTATTACACAAGCTCTTAACATATCCTCTAGGTTTTGAATGGTAAGTTCTTCTTGACCACCATTTGAGGATGAAAAGCAGTACTAAGCTTCATTTGTATGCCCAACCCTCTTTGAAAATACCTCCAGATTTAAGAAGTGAATTCTGCACCTCTATCCGATATGATGGATAAAGGGATCCCATGAAGACTCACAATCTCATCAATGTATATTCTTGTGTAATCCTCCGTTGAATATGTAGATTTGATGGGGATAAGATGAGTGAATTTTTTCAACCTATCCACAACAACCCATATAGAGTCATTTTACTACGTGTCCAAGGTAAACCCACTACGAATTCAATATTTATGTTGTGTCACTTCTAAGCGGGAACTTGTATTTCTTGAAGTATGAAACCTGAATTTTTATGCTCGGCCTTTACTTGTTGGCAATTTGGACACCTAGACACAAATTCTGCTATGTACCTTTTTAAGCCTTTCCACCAATAGACCTCTTGAAGGTCTCGGTACATTTTGGTGGCATCCAGATGAATGGAATATCGAAAACCATTAGATATCTCCAAAATTCGCTTTCTCAAGTCATCAACATCCGGCACACACAACCTCCATTGGTACCTAAGAACACCATCCCCCTTTTCGGAGATTTACTCATTAAGCTTACCAAGAACCGATTCCTTCAACTCCATCAATAATGGATTAATGTGTTGCTTAGACTTCACCTCAACCTCTAAATATGATTTGGAGTTATGATGGACCATAGAGCCACCATTAGGAGAATATTCCAACCTAATACCCAATCGACCCAACCTATGAACATACTTCACTAGGTCTTTCTTGGCTTCTTCCACCTGATGCACACTACACATAGTCATTGTAATACTCCAAAAGTCTAAAGCCTAATCTAGAGACTAACATGAGAGTCTAAGGGTTGTGACACTATTTAAGGTAAATTATAATGTATATAAGTCATTTAGGAAATTTTAGAATCAAATCATCAAGAAAAAAACCATGACGTCCGGAAACTAGTTGAAGAGGTGCTAGTGTGCCTTAACCCATTTGACTAGGTTTTAGGAGTCGGAATTTGATGGAATTTTGTAGTAAGGTGTCTAATACATATTAGAGTTGGTTTATAGTAAATAATTATGGGTAAGACTTCCTAAGGACCAACCAAGGGGTCTTTGAGGATGACCCTTCAATATTGGCCAAATGCTGTCTAGAGACAATGTCTACCAACGAAGGCAAATGACGGGGCAGGGTCCAATCGACGGGGAATCTATTGCCTCCGTCGAGGGTTATTTACCATTTTTTCCTAAAATGACATTTTAGAAAATCTCTCTCACAAACGACGGACCTGCAGGATGGTTGGTCCCAGGGTCCGTTGACCGACCTACAACCCATAGGTCGGTGTCTCGTATGTTAGGTCTGCATTTCACTGGTGAGTTTTAAGTTGTATAATTTAATTATTTAAGTGGTTATTTAATTAGTTAGGGGTTGTAGGAGATCTAATTAAGTTAGTTAATGACTTATGTAAAGATCTAAACCTAATTAAAATAGCTCAACTCTCATATTTCTGAAAACCCTATCACTCTTCCTTCTCTCTTTTACTCTTCATGAATTAACAAGGTATGAGATACTTTCACCTTTGGGATTCCTTTCCCCAAAGGGTTCTTGAGAATTGATATAAAAAACATAAGTATCAAGTGGGTTTATTCTATTATGAATTGTCTTCTAAATTTATGTGTTTTAGATTTTTTGTTGTTTATATATAATTTAGATTATAGTGTTGATTATTATTCAAGTTATGCTAGTACTTGAGAATTAACTAGTTTGTGAAGTAGTACATGATCAAGGGGGAAATTGAGTGACAAAAATCCCTATCTTAGGTTATGATTAGGGATGATGATATGATTGAATTGCTGTTGTGTATTGATTCAATTGACACTTTATTACTGTTGTTAGTACATTCTGTGATTATATAAACTCATTTTTGGGTTGATGACTGAATTGGATTGATATTTATGGTGAATCCTTGGATGATGCTGTAAAGAGATGTGGGCAAGTCCTTGTGATCTCAATCCTTTACATCAATATTATACTGTGTTTAGTTGATATTAAGGTTATATTGAAGTATTTATCTTATGATACGATTTATTTTATTAGGTTTGGTGGTGATTGTTTTTGATCTTGAAATTTCCTTGAATTGAATGAGGCTTTTCTTTTTAATTTTGTTTGTACGATGGTTGTACTGACGCTAATGGATTGTGATTTTAATTTTTAGCCTATATTGCATTGCCATAATACGGGTGCGGATGTAAAAGTGCTAACCTAACATTGTGAATTGTATGACGGGACAATAGTCATGCAACTTATATTTCGAGCTAGGACTATGGAATATATAAGGGGTAGACCTTTATGACCTAAACTAATCTTATGATTATTAATGAAAGACATTCAAAGAAAGGGACTCTAACTTAGCACTGAGTGAAAGTAATGTGAGGATAGTGTCCCGTCCCACTTAAGGAAAGGAGGATAGGATTAAACTATTTGCACGAGAGGTTGGAAGACTATAATGCATTTAGTATAAGAGGTCCCAACTACATCTCCTAGTCTTGAACTATGTTGCCCCCATAGGAATACTAGCTAGTTGATCAAACTAGATTCCTATTGTCATGTTTTGTACTACCTTGCAAGTAGTTGGCCTATTTCGTGTTGTATGTTTTGTAGGTTCCATGAACAGGATCAACATAGCTCAATGTGTGTTCTATGTTAGTTAAGGCAAGCTGTTCCTAAAAGTAAAATGAAGTAATGAAGTTAACTTTTAATAGGATTCACTAAGGGTTTTTGGCTTAGTCTGGTAGGGGTATGAGGACTCTCTCCCTATAATTTGCATTAGTTAGCCTTGAGGGGGAACGTCTTAGAAAAAAAAAAGTCCTTAGAAAATATGGGCTATGTTGCTTCTATAGCACTCTGAATGTAAATGATTATGTAATGTTGACCTGACATGTTATGACACTATGTGATATTGGGTAACACACTTAGGAACATGTATGTGGTTGGTTTTATTGCTTAAGTGTATGATGTGCTACTATCACATCTAGGAGAACCCCCTAGAAGCTAACATGTTGTGTACTTGACCTCTCGGAGGTTAATTATACAAGCCCATTAGTTATCATTCATCGATTTTTGACATAGTAAATTTCAGCAAAAAAAATTAAAACTTTTCATAGCCACCTCATATGCTTAGTAGAACTTTACCTCATTATAACATCTAAAATATAAGTTCATAATTAGATATATAGATTATAAGGTTCTCTTTGCCCATATTAGAATTCAACAACCTTAAGACTACATTAGGGAAACGAACCATTAAAAAATAAGACATAACAATCAATATTTAAACATGGTCATTAAGACAAGAGTAGGGAATCCTTTGGAAATTAAGGACCCTCATTGAGTTAGGAAACAAACACCACACATATCAAGAGCCTCAATCTTAGACATCCTTTAAGAATCCATAAACTACACTTATGTAAAAAGTAGATAGAGAAGAATGGGATTAGTACAAGAATGCAACTAAGTATGGCCAGCCACATAAAAGATGATTTAAAAAGACATTTTCTTGATATCATAAAGTTCATGTTGAGTGGACCCTTTATAAAACCTTGAAAAAATAGCATTAATTAATATTCATTAATCTAATTATAAAATATATTCAAAGAACAATCATTCCATAGGTTCACATATTATAGGATTTATTACATTTTCGAGTCATATTACAGTGAAGCTCCTGTATTCCTTGACAGTGAAACTATTTCCTTTTATTCAGTAACCCCAAGTAACCCTCTAGTGATACTTGGTGGCAATGCATCACTATCGGTCAACAAGAGGAAACATACATACAATCTATAACAAGGAAACGAAATACCATCAGCTAGAAGGGTAGTATAGTACAACATGACATAGTTAACTCAAGACCTTCATCATAATATTCAACAAGATCAACATCAGGCTAGAAACTCATCTAGAAAAAAATCATATTCATTGCACATTCTTCATAAAACAAGTAGACAAAATCCAAATGTCATACATAAAAGAAAGCATACATAGTGACATGCATTAGAATACCTTCCATAGAACTCCTTAAGGAGCTATTGTGCAAGTTAGTGGTTCATTACTTTCACCTTCCTAAGTAACATCCCTAGAAGTCTTATAGTTTTGTCCTAGTCATTTACTTACTTTTTCATTGAAAACTTGAGTTAAACTATGCATTTAACATTACAATCAGACCATTGTGATGCTAAACATGGGAATCTGGGTGTCCATTAAAACCCCACACCGAAAGAGGTGGTCTATCGGCCCCAAAGTAGAAACGAGAATGGTGACATAGATTGTCTAGGTGGATTCCCTATCTAGTATCCTATGGTGGCAACAATAATTAGGGAACTTGGGGTTACAGTAAAACCCTCTTATGCCAAGATAGGCATTGTAGTTATTCACTTATGGAAAACATGCACTCTAAACACCCTTTTGGTCATGAGGCTATCCCACCATGAGTTTTATGGTTACCTACCTTCCTACCATAGGAAGGGGACAATACAATCATATTTAAGTTCACTCGGGTGCTGTGAGGTTGTAAGATAAGGTTCCCTTTCTTGTTGAAAAAACTTTTATATTTTTACTTTATAAAACATAGGTTTAGGAGGTCATCCCTTCATATGCTTACCATCATAGGTTATTAGAGAAAGTTCATAACATAAATCATGTAAATAATCCTCTCAAAGGAACATAAAATATGTAAAGCATGCTCTTAGTTAGGGTACACATGAACAACCATTTAAGGCACTTCACTCATTAGGCATTCATTCATGTTGTGTGTGTGGTGCTACAACTCAAATTACTCTCGGAAAGAAAGTAAAAGAGAGGGTAGTATTAAGAAAGAACCCAATAGTGAGGTTGGGATTGTTCCAGAGGAAAATGGTTAAGACTTACTTTATTTGGTTATTACTTCTATTAGTCAATTATTTACCAAACAAATAAACTAAAAAGGGTTTTGATAATAACAAAATTTATCTAATTAAAGAAAAACAAGAGTGAACAGGTTCAAGTTGGATTTTTAATTAAGTACTGAGAGTAATAGGGCCGTAAGGTTTAAGTGCTTACCCACAGGATGCACTAACTCGGTAAATAATTCTAGCTTAACAACTTTCCTAGTATCTTGACCTGCAAAAGTGATAAGTTTACGGTCTCTCTAAATGCTTGTTCTGGCATCTAGAGAATTTCACTCCGCAACCTTGGGCCGGATACGTGTGTGGCTTTACAAACCTTTTTATCTTTACCTACATATTAAGCATCATATTTGATATTTACTAAGTTGTATTCTTACCAACAGGACCAATTAGTCTAGTAAATTAATATACCACTAAAATCTAGTGTTGATAATTCTTTTCCTATTGGTACCTCTTGGTCCGACCAAGTAGCAATAAGAGAGTTCTAAGTTAAGTCATTCGTTATTTTTTTTAAATTTTGTTAACAAATTAATAAAAAGACTTCACGTGAAAGACAGTAGAAATACTGCAAGTCACTATTCAGTTGTTATGTTAGCTAGATTTTCCTTTGTTATTTATCCATGGTTCCAACAACCTAGTAGTTTGGAGTTTAGTTACCCATGCTTGATAATAATCACACAGTTCATATTGAAATACTAAGAATGTCACATGCACTTTAGTTTGTATGTGGACTGAAGAAAATCAGGAAATTCACTGAATAATTAACAAAAACACCAAAAAATTGATTTGGAAGGAAAAAAGTATGATCAAATAACAAAATCAAAGAGTTCAATACTTAAAAAGAGAACTTTAAAACTATCCCAAAGTATAACCCCAAGAAAGAATGGGTGTTTTTTTTGATAATTATAATAATAAAACCTCATTAAAAGAAGAGGACTCGTATTTAGGAAATGTGTCAAAATGGTCCGAATCGACGATCCGGCTTGACGGAAGTTTTATTGGGGGCCCGTCATGCCATACTTGGCATAAATGTGCTGCTGTTTTCTTCATCAACTCTCTTTTACTCTCGATAGACAGATTATAACGAACCGTTTCAAGCATGACAGTCCCTCGAGAGGTCCATTCCACAACAGTTGAAGAAAACCTTCTTGAAAATTGTGTACTGGAAACTACTCTTGACAACCACGACGAAATTGCAAGGATGGACCGTCTGGATATGATGGTCCGTCATGGGCTTCCGTAGTCCCACATTGGTCAGCACTTTCCAACCTTCCTCAGCAACCCTTTTCTTCTAAATACTGTGCCACCTACGGCACAGTCACAGTCACGACGGTAAGTTGTGGGCTCGTAGTAGTAGTATAGGTTGTCACTTCTGCCATTTATGCTACTAAATCCTCTACGTTCTCTTTATGGAGAGATTTCCTAACACAAAAAGATAAAACCTTCATAAAAATCAATAAATATAAAAAAGGCTTTGTAGACACACATAATAAACGTAAGGAAAGACATGAAAGTTACCGTTTGAAACCCACAGAAATCAACACCTCAATTTAAATTCCTTGTTTATCCTCAAGCGACCATTATGACTCACTACAAAATCTTCATACAAGAGTCATCCGTTATTTTACTTTTTGCAATCATTTGGTTATTAATACAGTCTTATTCTTATTATGTTATGCTGCTATCACCTATTAGGCTTAATTATGTGGATCAGACCCATGACACAGAATCACAAATAACTTTTTACGATCCTCTTCGATCCCTAACTAGGTGCTAATTTTTTCTGGTTTGCCACTAGTGAGCCTCACTTCAAAAATAACACCTCCTTTTTCACATAATGATTTCAGTTTTGGAGTATAAGGATTATTTTCACATCGCCTATCAGAACAATTCACAACCTCATTTAATGCATATTTCCATAGGATTGCCCTTAGTTTTCACTACTTCAAAGTACGCCAAACAATTGGATCACACGAGAGGATTTCTTATCTCTGGAACATAGGATCACAATCAGGTAGGGTAATATATTTACAACTTTTAGGGATATTGGTTGACCTCTTGACATATTGGTTAAGAGGGGGCATCCTACCTTTTCAGCGTTTGATTTCTGCCCTATTTGGATAGTCCTTCACCTTGATATTTCCCTTCTTTCTGGTTTGTGTAAGTAGTGATGTTTTATTTTCTTTCGGTATTTATTATGTATTTAGTTTTGATGTCACTTTGCTTTTAATTTGCGTTAGTCACGTTTCTTTTGTTCTTTCTCTCTCTTTGTTCTTTAACCCAACTTTCTGCAGCAAATTACTCTACTAGTGACCCACAACTCAGGCTTTGCAATGAGTAGAAGTACACATACCCAAAGTGAGGGAAGGGCCGCACAAAAAGGTGTGTTTCTGCATTAGCCACCCTAACTTATGATTTTGGCACAGCTCAGGTTAAACCTGTCAAGGAGGGACCAGAGCCAACCCATTGTTCCATAAAAGATCTTTTTGCGGGTGGGTGTGGACGAAAAAGAAAAGGTTATTCAAAGCTCACAAATAAGGTTGTATCAAAAAAGGATAAATTCATTCGTTTTTATGTTATTTAGGCTCAAGATTTGCTTTAATTAACCAAGGGTCTATGACCCAACCGCATACTTTCCTAATTTTCTATTATGCTTACTTGTAGCGAGTTAACCAGGAATGTCTAGCTTAGTACAATAGTGGGGAATATTAAAATTTTCCGGACACTTCACTTGGACATATCATTAATCTACCAGATTATGAGAAACCTATTCGGAGTCTTGTAGTTTGGGTCTGCAGTGGTGTATCTCTATGTCTCATGCTTAGAGCCAAAATTATCAATTCTAGCATAGTCATGCATAATTTCGTTACATAAGGATATCATTTCTGTTTTAGCAGCCATGCTTCAGAGTTATCTAGTAACAATATATAGACATGGCGGTTCAACAATTACAAATAATCAGTATCATGGGGTAAAATAACACAAGCCAATAAAACCTCAAAAGAGGAGCATTGAGTTGGGCTACTCAGACTTCACCGTACCACTCACTCTCCATTTACCCCATCCCCAACAAAAAGATATGCAATTTCACAATGCATATAAAAGAACCAAATAATAGGAGTGATAGGTAAAGAAAACATGAGGTGCAACGCGTCGTCGATCAAAAAGCTGGTGAGGACCGGTCTTTATCCACAAAACCACTCCTTCGTATGTATGGACACCCTTAGAGTTGTCCTCATCATAAACAACACCTTAGTAGTGCCTCTCTCAACAACACAGCAAACCATCGTAGTGATCTCTATACCTCAACAACCTCTGGACTAGGACACACCAGCAGCCAACTCAATAGCACTCAACTTGAAGGGCCTTTATCAGCAATCGAGCTATCCTCACAGCCTCAAATCTCGGGCACTCCCTCTGTATTCCCTAGCCTCATCCTCATTCCGACCTCTACAAACTCATTGGAATGCTCTCGTTGGGAGTTAGGTGGCACTGCAGCAGTGGAGATAGGGCCGCCAAAATAATATCCTGGTGGGCTCTGAAAGAAAGAAGGGCCTCAGACTCTAGAAACCCTAGCCTTTAGAATCATGTCCAGTCCCACTTCAGGGGGGACTCTCTAAACAGACAGAAGGGTGAGCAAAAGGAAACACGAGGGAGGGGAAAACAAAACAAAAAAGAAAAAAAAAAATGAATAAAAAGAAAAAAAAAACATCAAAAAAAAAAAAAAGAGAAAAAAAAAAAAAAAATGAAAAACAAAAAAATAATAGGGGATGGGAGGGCGGGGGGAGGAGAGGGGGAAACAAACATAAAAAAAAAACATCCACATAAAACAACTAAACACCACAAAAAACAAACAAAAAAACAAAACATCCAAAAAAAACATAAAAAAAAACGACGAGGGGAAAAAAACAAAAATAGGGGAGAGGAGAAAAAAAAAACTCTAAAAAAAAATCAAAAAAAAAAAAACCAAAAATAAAATAAAACACAAAAACTAAAATCAAAACAAAAAAAAGGGGGGGAAAAACAAACGCCCCGGGAAAAAACAAAACAATAAAAATATAAAAAAAAAAAAATAAAAAAAACCAAATGAAAAAAAAAAAAAATAAAAAAACGTGTTTTTTTGAAATAGAAAAAAAAAAAAAAAACAAAAAAAAAAAAAAAAAACGGGCCCTAGCACACGAAATCAAAAGCGTCCAGGCGCTGATAACCACCTCCATGATCGTTCTCTCATGTATTGGTTTTATGTCTGCTCCAAGCTCTCCTTCACCCTCAGCAATAGACCTCTGAATCAAGGTGGATGTGGATGTAGAAGAGTGGCAATTTGGGCCTAGTTTCTGGACCCCTGCAAGTAGGGAACAGGAGTGGCAGAGGGAAGGAGGAAGCAAGGGGAAAGAAGAGATCAGAGCAGTGCTATAACCCGGGATAGACCCTCGACTGGGGTGGTTGTCAATAAGTTCAGAAGTAGCTTTTGGTAGCCGCTTGGGCTTGCTCTACACCTGGTCTTCCAGGTTCTCACCAACGGAGGTATGTTCGGCCGGGGCCCTCTGTGTGGAGCCAACTCATTGGCCTCATCCCTGATAAGGCCTATATCAACAATGCCCAGGTGGGGTCTTGATCTAATCGATGTATTCTGATTGTTGCAAGTAGTAGGCACACCGCGGACATCGCCCCACAAAGCAAACACAATGCACTAAAATGGTTATAGTAGTAATGACCTTTGAAGGCCCTCCATGCATGACCGCATGAAGAAGCCAACACGTCCACGTCAAAACCAGCTGTCATCGGTTGCCCAATCAGAAAATGCGCGGATCCCACGTTAAATATTGTTTGTAGCAGTGGGGGGGGAAAGGAGACCCGCATCCCGTCGCCAAACCAACCAGGGTGAGTGATCAGTGGCAGGGGGACTTATCAACAAGAAAAAACGTGGCAGTGTGGTGAGGTTAGTTCGCATTCTTCTTGATGGCTTTTCCTTCGGCTCAAGTACCCAATCAACAAGCCTCTCCATCAACAGACAACGTACCGGGCAATTCAACCCGTGGTGGGTCTTCTCAAACTTGGCTAACGCAAGAAAGATCCTTCTTAACCAGTTCCATTGGAGTCAAAAAACTGCATTGAGCGGAGTACTCGCGTGGCGTCAACATTTCCTCTACATATAGAAGTACTGGTGGGATGGATGGCAAGGAGAGGAGATAAGGAGATGTCTCCTACTTCCATGGGGATAGGATTGTGCTCTAGCGGGGCTCTATTCTGGCGGGGGCAGCCCGCCTGTCTATTGGGATAGGAGAGGTGAGCACATACGAGGCGTTTAGAATTTTCGAATAGAATTCTCTGACCAACTCTGCGATTGGCCCAATCACAGAAGTCTTTTTCTACCGGTGCCTGGTGTGAAAGGGAAGGGAGGGGGAGGAACAGATACAGAGGGCCTGGATTGGCCGGCATGTGGGAGACTCCTCGTAAGGGACCACCCGCCTCTCCAGAGTAAGGGTCCGGGCATATAACCCCCTAATTAATCCGGCAAATTTGGAAACGGGGCGGGGACTGTGGAGTGAGTCAACACTATCGGCCTCATCAGAAGAGGCGTTACTGTAATACAGTGTGTTGGAGCAGAAGCACTCCTCAAAAAAAAAATCATAGCATGGAGTGTGTAGACTACTCGGAAGGAGTGGTTAGGTAAGTAGTGAAAATCTATAACAGGATGGAAGGAAACGAATAAGATGTCACCACCCTTCTATGTGCGGCGTTGGCCTATTGGTCCCGGGTGCGCTTAGTGAGCCGTGAAGAGTGACACAATGCCTGGGGCACGTATTCGGGGTCAGATATTGTCAAACCAATGACTAGTCGGGCAGATGGCTGCGACATGACTTTTGAAAGCCCTCCTGGTACACGCGATCTAGTTGGCCAAGTGTTTTACCTGAAAAGAACAACAATTTAGTAACAGTAGAAAACAAACCAAGACATGCAAAAAGAAGCAGAAAACAAAAACGGTAAAACCAAATTGAAATGTATTGCTTTTAGTTTTCTATGTTGGATTGAAGGACCAGTTGACGGTCCATCGTTGAGCATGAATGGAGGACCGTCTGAAATACTTAAGAAAATTTATTTGGAGACTCTAGAAAGAAATCTCTGACAATCATGAGGTTTATGAAGGCAAGGACGTTATGTTCCAAGAGCACGACGGTCCATCATAGAGGTCCATGTTTGAAACTTATACAATATTTTGAGACCCTGAGGAATAGGGTCTTTGAACAAACCCATGACGGTTTTCATGGACGGATCGTAGACGAGCATGACGGTCCGTTGTAGAGGTCCTTTGTGGGACACTTAGAAAAAAGATTTTTAGGACCCTTAGGAATAGGGTCTATAATAGGGGCATATGAAAACCATGACGGTTAATTTTGTGCAGACGGACCCCTCAAGGCACAACGGTCGTCTCGTTGGACACTTGGAGGGGAAATTTAAACGAGGAAAGAAATGGTATGGTATGACCGGCGATCTTGTTCTGTCCTTCACTGACAAAAAATAATAGGGATGCCTCATTCGTTTCCCCTTAAAATTCTAATGAAAAGAAATACTTATCAACCCACATATTTCTTACCCAATTACCCAGCATGCATACGAGCAATCCTAGGCAATAATTTCTCGAGTTTAGATGCCAAGTGGGTGAGGGACTATAAGCCTCTTAGACCAGAAAAATAAACCCTAATTTTAGTATTAGGTAAGACAACAAACCCCCTTATGTTGACAATGTAAGGGTCTCTCAAGGCAGTAGGATTAATGGGGTGTGTTCGTTATTTAGCATGCAATAGGGGTCAAATTGAAGATACCCCCCCCCCCAACATTCAGGAATCAAGCATGTAGCAGGGAAAGGGAAAAACAAGAAAGAAGTGTAGATCTTTAGAGATCAAAAACCACATACCTGTTATTTTTGAAAAGATGGAAAACAAAGTAAGGCACACAACTATGGTTGATCAGAGGTGAGAACAGTTGACTCCGAGACAGATTCCTTGACGAAAGTAAGTAGGGAGATTAGAAGCGGGAATCTTAGGAAATTTTTAATGCATGGGGAATCTGATGGTTTGGGGAGAGGAAGAGAGTGTTAGGAGGTGAAGGGGAAGAAGGATGTGGGCTGGGACAAGGAAATGGTGGGAACAGACCTGGAAGTGAGTGAGGGATGAGAAAACGATTAGAATGAAGAGGGGGTGGGAAGTTAAAGGTTTTTAAAAACTTTGGATGGGAGTTAAAAGGTTTTTTTTTAAAAATTTTAAAATATTCGCCGGTCGAGTGGGGTCGGCGTTTATTGGTATTGATCTGCAAGAGTCTCTGGCACGAAGTCCATCACAGGTGTGATGATTCCATCATGGATGACCTAATTTAGGAAAAATGAAAAAACTTACCTTGGCAAGTGAGGGATGCCTTTGTCGAACCAGTACGTCGCAGGGTGCCGATCGCAGACAAATGTCTCGGTGATGCTACCTGCATTATTTAACACCCAGAAGCTATTTCTTTGGTTTTTCAAGAATTTTCTGGACACCGACCTTAAATACGTTGTAGCCAACCACTTCAACAAAAAAAAAAGCAAAGAAAAAATGCAAAATATTACTAGAAAGTCATAAAAAAAAACCTATAGTTTGGCTAGAATACCTAGGGTTTGCTCCCAACCAACGCTTGAGGTAACATAGCGGCACGACGGAACAATTGATTACTCACACTTTATCTGATGGTATGCTCGATCCCTTCATTTGTCTTTGAGATACCCAGCTAGATTTGATTCATTGTCCATTCCACCTTAAACCGCAACACACCGCCTTGTTTTCCAACTCAAACTTCTCCGTGAGGGAAAGTTGGGTGATCAAGTAGGGCCAGTCCATTGGGAATTGGGTTTGCCCAAGAAAGAAATAAGCGCAACCTATAAGGGAATAAAGCACAAATCCCCAAACATAAAAGCGTCTCTCAATCTTTTGGTCATGATAATTAGTTCATCTTCTTTTGTATAGGGGATGATGATGAAATGTCATAAGCTTTTAGGAGAAAGTGATCGAGCTCATTCAAACCATGTCAACCTTTTGTCGGCAGCCCATTTTCAAGTATATTTTCAAATTCTTAATTGCCAACATGGTTTTATGCTTTAAATTCGGCTGGTAAGTGGGGAGTGACAAGCCTTCAAACATACAAGTTGGTTGGGACACACTCAGGAGTCTTGATGTTATCCAGTACCCCAAAAAAAGCAGCAGCATGTCTTTTTTACTAATCCGTTATCTAGCGTAACGTTTCGAAAAAAAACTGCTTTTTAAATATCCTACTTGACACTAAACTGCCCACTAGTTTGATGATGGTAAGGAGGAAGTAAGTAGCCACATTCTATGGCGACCCAATATTTCTCCAATAATCCCTTAAATAATTTGTTGCCAAAGTGGGATCCCCCCCAACTAATAATAGCCCTTGGGGTGCCCAATCGTGAAAATTGAAACATATTCATTTCAAGAAAATGTCGGTGACACTCTTCCATTCATTATTTATGAGGCGATAGCTTCTACCCATTTAGAAACTAATCCAACCGCGACTAGAATGTACCTCATCCCATGGAGAAATCACAAAAGGGCCATAAAGTCAATACCTCACACAATCAAAATACTCAATCACAAGGAATATGACTATTAAAGGGAGCTATTGCTTCTTGAAATTCCACCATCTCTTTGGCATCTGTCAATGTGTTGGCGAAAACTTATGAGCATCTTGATGAATATTTGGACAATAGTAGCCACATTGTAAATCTTGGAGCGGTCCCAGAGATACCCTTATGATGTCCACATACGGATGAGAATAATGACATGCCTCCAAAACTCTTAACATCTCAACTCTTGACACAAACGCGAATTAATACCATCGACAACTCCTATACAAGTATGGCTCACCCAGAAGAACATTTTCACATCATAGAGGAAACAACTTTTCCTTTGATGAAGGACAAAGTCTGGCTGGGATGAATCTTGCCAGCTAATTCGCAAAAATCTGCAACCATGGAATCAAGTCTTGAGGCAGCCGATACAATGTCATCGGGGAAAAGAAATCAATTTCAGTTTTATTACCCTAACTCTCTCATTGCTTCATCTTCTAAACTGACAAGTGATCAGAAAACATGATTGTCGGTCCATTTTCTATCAATCCACCTCAAAGTAAATTCTTGCATTTTAATACCCAATGAATCAACTCGGTTTTGCATACTTCTTTGCCAATCAAATATCAAAGAAGAATGATCAGTATGCACTTAACCCAGTGCAAGAACAATAGGAGCGAAGTTTTCAAAAGCAAGGAGCTCTTGCTCGTCTAATGTAGTTCGTTTGGGCTTATTTTAAGGCTTTACTAGCCATAGTAATGGGGTGGTGAAGGCTTTTGTTCCTCTTTTACAATTACAACAACGCAAAGAAGAGCAACCCCACTAGCATCACATTACCTCAAAGGGCTTGCTCAATCTGGCGAAAAATGAAAGTGCAGGACACTTAACCTTTTCTTACAACTCACCAAATGCCTTAAGACATGATTCATTAAAAAAAAAGTTACACTCTGTCTCAAAGCAAATTGCACAAAGGAGTGCAATTTAAATCCTTGATGAACTCCGGTAAAAACCTACATGCCTAAGAAGCTTCTAACCCTTGACAGAATAGGTGGGGAGGGGACGTCTCTCTATTACCTCGACTTTAGCCGATAAAACCTTCTTATACCCTTCTCTGAATGTGTGAGACCCAATACACTACCCTCTTCAACATGAATTAAACATTTTCCTAATTTCGTTATAGAGTGCTAGTCTTGCAACCTCTTAAACTCAAGGACAAATGACTCAAAACCGCCGCAAAGGAGTCAAAACAACCAACTAAATAATCATCCATAAACACTTAATAGTGTCCTCCACATATCGGAGAATATCGACATCTACATCTCTGAAATGTGGAAGTGAATTGCAACCAAACGGACCATTCTCTGAGCGCAAAAGGTCCCATATGGACAAAGTAAATGGTTTAGTCTACATTGATCTTCGGTGTAATAGAAATCTGTTAATAAACAACAAGAAAAGAAAATAGTACCACCCTTTTTGGCAAGTCTATCCAACCATCGATCCATGAAGGACCTAAGGAAAATGGTCTTTTTTAGCCAAGCATTTAATTTCCACTAATATGCTTAACCGTGGTTTCACGATATTTGTAATAAGTTTTGTTTAAGTTTAGCGGTGGTCCAAAAGCCTTTTTGTAGTAATTGTTGATGTAAATTTTCTCCTTTATTGGCAGGAAGGAAATCTTTTTAAAAGATGGACACCGAATGTTGAGCAACCAAATGCAGAGAAGAAAATTTACCACACAAGCTTGTGGACGGTCAGTCGTGCTGTGACGAGCGGTAGGTGTCCTCGTCAAGATGAAGCTGATGTGAAGGATCATAGGAAGTCTGACCAATGTGGGGGGGTTAAGAAGAGGAGTGGGAAGGACAGTCAGGTAGCCATGATGGTACGTATTCTTCATGCTGGTTCGTCGTGAAGATCAGAGCGTAGTCCACAAGTACCCAAATTCTAAGAGTTCAAATAGTATGGAAACGAACACATCGACGGAAGTTGTTCTTTTGTGTGACGATCAATCATATCTGCCGTCGAGGGGTTAGGTAATGAGAGATTAGCAGGATGAATTTGCAAAAGTATGGAATGACAGAGTCCATGATGGGCCCGTCATGACCACGACGATCAATCGCGGATGTCCGCCCCCGAAACCCCCCAGCCGTTGTTTTGAACATTGTCCAGCAATTGAGGTTTTTTTTATTAGGTTTTTGTTTTCTATAAATAGTTGGTAAAAAACCTCATTTTTTTGGTGTTAGACTCTCATTACGGTTGACTCTTATTGGGAAAAAAACACTTCGATAGGTAGATAGTGGGTTAGTAGATTATTTGGATTATTTACACTTTGGAGTGTTACATTTTCTCTGTGAAAAGATTAATGGTGATTTTTTCGCTTAACCAAGTAAATTTGTAGATTCTGTTCTTTATCATGAAAAAAGTGCCTGAAATTTTATATAATATATATATAATATTGTGAGATGACTATGGGTACATAAACTCCATAACTAGGGTCATATGTGCGACATGGGTGATATAAGATAAAATCCAACAAAAATAACCAATTCTAGAATAGTGTCTTGAATGTATTCGATACTTTATTTCAGTTAGAAGTGTTTAACGGATGGCCAACATTAGAACTCGCCTTCCTTATGCTACTTGCCGGACCAAGAGGTAGATAATAGGAAAAGATATCAGCATTAGATTTAGTGTATTTTGTTGGGATACTATCTAATAGACGAGTATTGATTGGTACGGGGAATAACTTAGCAAATATTGAATACAAATGCTTAATAGAGTAAAGATAAGATAAGGGTTAATTTAATAAAGCAACACACGTGACGCCGGACAAGGTGCGGAGTGAAATTTCTAGAGCCGGACCATGGATTTAGAAATACATCGTTTTATCAATTCAATGGCAAGAGATACTAGGAAAAGAATGGTTATAGTTGAATTATCAAATTTACGAACCTGTGTGGGAAACACGGAAGGAACCCTATTTACTTTATTAATTGATTTAAATGTAAAACTCCAACATTGAATCTGTTATGATACTTTGATTTAGCTAATTTTTTCATTCATTTAGAAATTAAAAACCCCCCTTTTATTTGTCTGTTTTTTTAAGGAAATATGACTAAAATAATAGTAAAATAGATTGAAGTTAAGTCTGACTATTTTCCTCATGGGAACGATTTCCTAACCTTAATGAGTTGGGTCTTTCACTTGATTCGGGACCGTTTACTTCTTATTGCGAAGTAAGTTTGAGCGTATCAAATTTTGGCATCGTTGTCCGGGGAAAGTGGGAAGGAAAGTAGCTTTTAGATTGACTTAAAGTTATAATATACCGTAGTCGATATTTTCGTAATTTTCTTTGTTTCTTTTTTTATTATGGCACGAAATAGAATATCTGCCTTGTATGCAAATACATGAAAAAGAAGGAACCCCTTGTTTCCTTTGATCACGAATTAGAGAAGTTACACTAGCCAACATGAATCAAAACTGGGCATCTAATTGATGATGATCCAAACCAGAACATCCCAGCTCCGGTTGATGTTTATGGTCAGTGTATTACCCGTATGCTCGGGTGAAAAAAAACCAATATAGGGGGACAAAATCCCGCTCCATGAGCCCCCCAAGAATTTCTACAGAGGATACACTTCATTATAAACATATAGCAGACTATGATGCGGCAACTTGTCTTGCCCCCTCTACCACCAAGGGCCACCACCTTTGGGTAAATACTAGACTGATGGCAAACATGTCACTGCCAGAGGTTGTTTCGGGGCTACCTTCTAAGGATCCACATGCACCATATAACTAATGTCAAGGTGTAAGTGTGTATAAAAGGTTGTGTAGGGAGCCTGATTGGTACTTGATTTTGTAATTAGGGCAAGGAGTGCTTCCTCACTCACTGACGGGAGGATGAGAGGCTGCTGGAGAAGGAAAGACGAGAGGCTATATTTGGTTTCACTAAGCTCCCTTTAACTCAATTGTCACTTGGACCAACTAAGGGACGTTTTCTTAGAGAACTACCCGCGTCTCCAAGAAACTAAACCACAACGACAGAGTGACAAAAACTTTGTGGCACTACTAAGATATTCAGTTAATAGTTCTTGGGTCAGTAAAGTTTTGGGATAATTCACATCGATTTTGAGAAGAGAAGCGGTACCCAATCACCGCATGGTGATGCGTCACTGAGTGGGGGGGTAAGACTTTTATCGGGGACAAGATGATAGTAATAAAACGGTGGGATACTATAGCAGGGGTAGTGCTTATAGGGTGTTTTGTCCTTTGCTGATATGCTTAAAAGTTAGAGAAAAATCTCCCGGACAATAAACCCTGGAGTACTAGTTGAGATAAAGTACCTAGGAAGGCAGCGATACTAGAGACGAAACCCCTCGTAGTGCAGATCCAATCACAACCCAGCCACAGATGAGATTTCGTGAAGAAGATGGGTCAGATGAGAACTGAGCTTGGGTTGGTATTAAACATATCACTTGGGGACACGGCAAAAAGATAAATGCCAAAGGTAAATACTTGTACAAACTCACCACAATAAAATGATGGTGTTTGAGTGTTTGAAGGAACATTCCTATGCTAGTAAATGAGCAGACAGGGAAGTTTAGTGACCGAAGTGACCAAGGCTCAAATTATAGAATGGATCCAAGGGTTAAGGGGAAACCAAGCGTCCGATCTATCTGGAACTATAATCGTGAGGGTCATTATATCCGCGGAGGAAACTACAACTGCCGACAACAATTCAACAGGGGTAACTATGATGGGTTATAAACATAAATGATGAGAATGGTCCCTTTGTCCCTCCTCAAAATCTTGAAGTTACTCCTTAGGGATGGGTTGGAGAGATGTATTATTCTTTATGCGTCGTGAGTTGAGGATATGATATTGCACCAAAATGATGAGTAGAGAGATTCGATTGAGCAAATGATGAGCACTTAAAGAGTTAAGAGTGATTTAGCTCCCGTCGTATGGCAGAAAGTCGATACACATGCAATAGCAATAGCAGATGAGTTGACAATGGCGCCGCAAATTATGTGCGACTGGTGAAACACGGCAACCGGGCCTCTTTAGCACACTTGTCTCCAAAGTTGAATGAAATGACAGGTAATGTTTAGACAATCACTACCAGGGATGGTAAGAAGACCATGACCCCCTATTGTCGTCCAAGGAGAAAAAAAGTGATAAAAGAAATTATAAGGTCATAGAGGGTATTGGTGAAGAGTAGAAGACAGGACACTGGAAAAAAAAGAGTTGATGAAAGTGCATCTAAGGTATTCCCATGCTTAGACCACCCCCCATCCTCATATATTAGTGAAAAAGACTGAGGATGGTAAATCAGCGGCGTTTTATTAACCAATGTGAAGTAGCTTATATCATGTCCCTTGCGTATTAGAGAGAAGAAGTCTAGAAACAAAATAAGCACCGGTTATGCCAAGTTTATTGAATTGATCTAGTACAAGAAAAGATCGCGTAACTTCGACGGTTTGTTTGATGATGAATGCCCCAGCATTTGTGTGCTATTGGGTTGGTGTACAAGAATCTCCGTACAAAAGAAAGAAGATCCAGGTGCATTCACTATTTCTAACCGTTGGGTTCATTACGTTTTGCGGAGAAGAAAGAATTATGTGATCTAGGGGAAAAGCATAAATCTTCGCATGCCCGCTATATCTACAAGAAGTTAGTGGGGTTTCGTTGACCCAAAAGCCCACGCCATTGCGGTGCCTTTACTGTGGCCGATTTCAAACAGTGAAAAGGTCCTATGGATATTGCCACGATTCGTGCTAGTAAAAAGTTGGAGTGTTCATATTTCCAGCATATTTGATTTATTTTGATTGTGAAGTCGATTTTGTAGTTGCCTTTGTATTATTCTTGGGGGACATTCCTTGACTACGGGTAGAGCTTTAGTGGATTGGAGAAAAGGGTGGGGGTTAGTGTAGATTGAATGCGCTAGTAGAGTTGGGTAGGGTGCGGTAGATGAATTTTGGTTTTGTTGAACAATGAAGAAGCGACCTCAAACATTTGTATGGTCCATGAGACAGAGTGGGAACCCAAGAAGATATCGCTATATCATCAAAGGAAAGACGATAAGAGCATTAAAGAGAAGATGAAGAAGCATTTATGACCAAAAGTGAAACAGAGAGTTATGGTTGGGATTTGGTGTTGTTGCATTATTAGACAAAATTCTAGGTTATGCGTGGATTCCGGGCAAGCTAAGTCAAAAATAGACTGGCCTCCTTACTTCATTATCAAAGTATTCCATCATAGAGTAGTTGAGGTTAGAAACAAGGATTGGATGTTTGTTAAGGTGAATGGAGAACAAAAATTTAATAAAAAACACTATTTTGGCATAATGAATCGGGCAAATGAAAGGTGATCGAAGCCATCCATCTTGATGAAGGCTGAGAATCAAGTGCCTCGGTAGTCCGAGATTGTCAATCAGGCCGCTTGTTGGCGAGGCACAACCAAATACTTATTAATTTTTCTTTCTAGTAATGGTGCATTTTCTAATGATGGAATTTTAATTGCAGGCACTCTCACCAGAAAAATTATGCAGGAAAATCACTCTGCAGCAGTCCACTGACGGAACCGTCGCATGAATCCGTCGTGCCAGGTACGGTCTTTCAGTTATTTTAAGAAAACTAGGGGCACACCCGACGCAAACCAAACGGACCGTCTTCAATGTGAGATGGTCCATAGTCGGGGACTAGTTGCAGCATAAAATGAGTGTACCGACCGACCCGGCCGGCGTGGAAAAACTTCTAACACAAAAAATTCAAACCATATAAACCCCCCAATTTTATTGGAACAGTTTCTTTCCCTCTTTCTCCCATTCCATCCCTTTTAAACTTCCCACTTCCTACCTCTCTTTCAATTATCATTCCCCAAATTCTCCAATTCTAAAATCCACTCTTTCCTAGTCGAAGTATGAATGGCTTGGTTATTATTATCCCAGTACCCTTATCGGTTTTTTTTTTCTCAAATTCCTCAAGTACATGTGTCTTCTGTATTTCTACCCTTAACATTGCATTTTTGTTATCATTAGTTAATTAGACTATACTATTGATGGTTGGGTTATCTTAATACAAATTCTTGCTGACCTAGGTTGGGAATCCTCAAAATTGTCGTGTAAAAACTCTAGAGAAATAGGTGCCTTTACATTGAGTTTACTAGGTATGGGGGTTAGACACTGTAGGTTTTGGCGTTATTTTTAAAACTAAAAATCTCCCATTTGGGTCATAGAGGGATGGATGTGTGTGTATCCCCTGTTTTCAGGAATGACAGAATGAGACCCCGATGACAGGACCATCATACTCACGACGGACCGTCATAGGGTACGTCCAAACAACCCTAGCACCTGCCTCTGTCTAATTTTCTCAAGTGTACACCAATCAGGGACACATGCGACTGGCACCGTCGTTCACACGACTGCGTCGTCCTGCACAAGGGTTCGGTTGTACAAAGACCCTTATTCCAAGGGTCTTCTCCATTCTTCTACGTGTAAATCTTACAGACATATTCCGACGGGACCTTTCATACCCTCGACGGTCCGTCCTGACAAAACCGTTTCTGGTGATCAGAGAACCCTGTTCTGAGGGGGTCTCCAACTTTTTTCACGTGTCCTTTTACGGGACATCTACAACGACCGTCATAACCTCGACGGTCCGTCATGCAAACCGTCGTGAAGGTTTAGTTAGGACCCATTTCTGAGGGTCTCCCATACTTTTTCTAAGTGTCTTAGCTGGACATCTACGAAGGACAATCATTCCCCTCGCAGTCCATCCTGTACAAACCGTCAGTCACGACGGACTGTAACCCGCTAGGGGGGGGGAACACCCCTACTTATCCCTCATACTAGGTGTGCAAAGACTTTAGAAGGTCAGGATCTCTACATCTAAGATATGAGGTAAGGAAGGCTATGCCGAAGAACCCTACGACGGTTCAGTCCACGGCCCGGTACCCCCCGGTCGTGCAACAGTCCCTAGCCACGTTATGTTTCCACACGAGACACTGCGAGGTGAGTGGGTAAGACAGGATAGTACGATAGAGATGGTGGCGGACACCACTAGTATGAGATCTGCTCTGTGTGAATCAAAGATGAGTGAGGTAGCAAAATGACGGAGAAACTCGAACAGAGGATGAGTCTGCGAACACGTGGTACCCACCTTGAGATTATGTGCTACAGAGATAAAAGTAAATGCAGTATATCTGGACGTGACTAATATTGATTCTGCACAAGGACTATCTATTATGGCACCAACAAGATTGAGCTTACGCAAGTGAGGCGGTTAAAAGTCGTCGCCCCATCTCCCGCCGGTCATTGGCTCTGATGATTAGAGTTGACCAACGGAGTACGTGCCCCCAGCACTGCCACTCCATCTAGAGTTTGCACATGCTGCCAGGAGCCTAATGCACCAACAAAGTGCGTCCGGCAGTCACTGCCTCCCAGTTGATGAGGAGCGCAGACTGACCGCACACATTCGGGGTAGCTACTATGATGAGGGCGCGTCTGGCTCCTTTGGAGTTTCGTGGTCGGAGGAAAGCTACGGGTCTGCTGAAGTCCCTGCACCACATAGTTGCATAGTCTGCCTCGTCTGATGAGGGTGACAATTCTGGAATCACACCTCGCTCAACGACTTTGCTCCACCCCGGTGCGACCAGCCTAAACAGGTGGTTTGTCGATGGGCAGTCTCAAGTTTATTCAGACCGCCAAAATCGAATGCTAAATGAGTCATGAAACGGACCCTTACAGTGGAGACGGCGGTCCTTACGAAAGTATCCCGACACTATGCAAGAGATCTACAACTCTTTACCAGGAAAACCGACTGGTGGTGGGAAAAGCGGGGTCTTTGGGCTTGTTGTATAGTGCGAGTTAGGGCCGAGAGGTCTCCGCCTCCTCAGGGCTACTCCAGATAACAGATGATAGGAGGGCTGCCCAAGCCAAAACAGGCCCCACTGAGCGATGTCCGAGTGTTGCATTAAGGTTGAACTCCACAACAAGCGAGGGGCAAGGTGAAAAGACCATGCCATTTAGACGCCGGGGTCTCTATACGGCGAGGAAGTTGATGCCAAACTGGACCCCTCTCACCCACCGAAGTTCAAATTACCGTTTGGAAAATTGTCAAAGATGGCCAATTCTTGCGTGAGCCATCGAGAGGAGACCCACAAAGAGATGGGATGGCACCTGACTTGTAGATTGAATGGAGGGGGTGAGAGCCAAACACAGAATCTCCTCACTCCCATCACAACCCCACCAAACCACCCCCGCGCCCCCCACCATCACCCCCTCCCCAATACCTAACTTGAGCACCCCTCTCATCTCCCCCCCATAGCTACCTCCCTTACCCCTTCCCCACCCCCCTCCAACCCGACCACACTACCACTTCCCGCACCCCGCGTCCCCCTACCCACCCCCAGCCACCCCGAGACTCCTACCACCCATTTCCCACAACAACGCCGAACCACATCCACCCCCACTCATCTCCACACCCACATGCCACCCCATCCTTCTCCCCCCCCCCAACCACCACTCACCCCCGCTCACACCCAATACCATACCCACCCCCCCCTCCTAACCACAGGCCTACTAGCGCCGAATCCCCACCCCCGCAAATCCTAAACCCAACCACAACCACAACCCTCGCAATTCCCCTACCCCGCCAAAGCCCCGCTCCGGCAACCCCCCCACACCGACCAAACTCCACCAGCGCAACAACCCCTCAAAAACCTCGCACCCCCCCCCCCCTCCCCCCCTCCTAACTCTCCCCACCACCCCCCCCCCTACAACCCCTCCGTTTCACACTCCTACCACTCCACCCCACTAAACACCCATGCATTCACTCACACAAGATCGACCCCCCACTTTCCCCCCACGACACCCCTTGCCTGCAGACCACAGGACCCCCTACCAAGAAGGCACCTTACTTTCCGGCGATTGTTCTTATGGTTGATTGTCCGCCACTCCTTTCCCCCACAGCCGCTGATCAATAGTCACATGGGACGTGCGGCCAATTTTGATGGATGCGATGACTACGCGGTTTGAAGTGGACTTTGCTTGGTTCTACCCGCCGAAGGGAATGAACAGAGGGTATGTTATCCGTCGGTTAACAAAATAATTATAACCGGTTGCCGTTTGCATGATTTATTTATGCAGGTCATGCAGGTGGCCCATCTGGAAAATTGGTATTCTCAGACTCCGCTAGGCACTGTTATATTAGCCATCACAGGGCAGGGGACCAGGAACGTCTGGCTTAACGTAGAGGGCTTCCATCCAGGTTGAATCCAACTTCCGGTGACATTTGGATGTGATGATATACGGTAGCACAGGCTCGCAAGGCCTATGCTAGGCTTGCTTTATGACACCCAATGACGCTACCCCGGTCGGAGTCATCCCAGTGGTAGTTAGGACAGCCACCGATGATTCTCATAGCTAGACCCACTTTCCCGCTCTGGGAACGCATCTAGAGTCCAGAAAATAAGGCACATGATGGCTTACACTTATGCCATCCATCTAGCCTTTGATTGCTGGCAGAGTTCAATGCTGAGGCAGAAATGAAGAGCACTTGGAGCGCGTAGATTTTAGAATTTTAGGAATTTTTCTAGAATGCGTTCAGCACACAGAGAGGAAAATATCTAAGGTTATCAAAAGCTTGGACGATTGTGAGTTGCGTGGTGCTAGCAGGGCCAGCCAATCAGGTGGATGTTCTCAAACCCTTCAGGCTGCGGTCCGGAGAGTCTTCGAGCTGACATTGATATGATCCTAGTGCTTACGTGTGCTGGGTCTGAGGCCCCTTCTATAGAGCTTGCTGAAGACACCGTTGATCGGCGACCTATTCACCATTCTGAGATTCCACACCTCTCCCTCGAGAGAGAGGAGCATGCTAAGGGCATAAAGGTCGACAGGAGGATAAGGCTAGGCAAGGAAAAGAAGGCAGCGGAGCACGAAGAAAAAGAAGCGGCGTCGTGAGATGGAGGTTGTGAAGGAGAGTTCGCTTACTGATGAGGAAGGAGCGTCAGATAGGGTTGTTAGATCAGTTATTGGGGCCAATCCTAGCTCCTGAGAGGTGGCGGATAGCGGGAAGAAATGCTGATAGTGTTGTTCTTATGAGCGGACACTACTGAGGGTGTTAAGATTACAGAAAGTAGGGGTTGGGGGAAACCGGAACCACCAGCTGATGAGCGTCGGCCCGCTTTGCGCCACAGGTTTGCTTCACCAACCACTCTTATATTTCAAATGTTTTATGCAGTGGGGACAATTACTGTCTTTTGTGGGGGGGTGGGTAGGGTAATTGGAAAGTGAGAGATAGGGTGAAGTTGAGTAGCCCATTTTACTATCCTCTTTTGGGGTGTTCTTGCCTGTGTTCTGGTTCCAAAAGACTGATTATTTTGTCTGTTGAAGGGCATGTCTATATCTTGTGTACATAGTGTAAATCTGAAGCATGATGGCAAAATGATGATCCTATGAAAGAAAATGATGTTATGGACTAGGAAATATATGGATAAATATAAATGTAGGCTCTAGCACGACATTGAGATACACCACTGCATGGCCCTAAGTCTAAAATTTGAACTAGGTGTCTGATAATATGGTAGAGTAATGAGATGTCAAGTGAGTGTGAGGAAGATTTGAATAGTCCACTGTTTGTACTGATCTAGAACTTGCCTAGTTAGTCCTGCTAAAAGTAAGCTGTAATAGACAATTAGGAAAGGATCATAGTCCCTTGTTCAATATAGCCTATTTTTAACCTAAATAAAAAAATGAAATTAATCCTTCTTTGATCCAAATGATTTGAGCTTAAACTAGACCTTTCTTTTTCACCCCAACTGATCTTTTCTGGGAATTATGTGTTGTCCAGGTCCCTCGTTGGACATGTGCACCTCAGCTTTGCCAAAAGCATAAGTTGAGGGTGGCTAATCCAGTAAACAACCTTTTTATGGACCTGGCCCAACTTTGGGTATTGTGCACTTTTACTCATGGAAAAGCCATGAGTTTAGGTTGGCTATTATGAGGAATGCGCCAGAAAGTGGGGTTGAAAGAACAAAGAGAGAGAAAGAACAAAAGTAAAGTGACTCAACAATCAGTTTAAAGAAAAAAGAAATAAAAAAAATACAATAAATACAACCAATAAAAGAAGAGAGTCACTTACACAAATGAGGAAAGAAGGGAAAATAGGAAGGGTGAAAGAATATGAGAAACTTGGCGAAATAAAATGATAAAAAGTGGTATGTTTAGCTGATATGTAAAGGAGGGAAAAAAGTCACTAAAGTATACCTAAATATACCCTACCTTACCCCGAGCCTATGTTACAACCTAAGAAAGTCCTATCGTGATCCTAAAAGTTGTATAGCGAACTTAAAGCACTGAAAATAAGGGCAAGCTTATGGCAATATGTATGAATGAGTTGTGAATCTGTTCTGAGAGTGAGTGTTGTGAAGTAATCCTTATACTCAAACTAAAATAATTGTGTGAAGATGAGGATATTGTTTTGAAGTGAGGACACTAGTTGCAATACCGAAAATATTAGCACCTCGGTGAGAAATTGAAGAGGATAGGTTTTAGTGCGTGGTGAGTCTGTGTTATGGTATGATTCCACAAAATTCAAGCCTAATGGTGATAGAATGCATAAATGTGATTAGACTGATCGGGATTGATAGCCAAATGATTGCAAAGATAAAACATGGATACTATTGTACAAAGATTTTGTAGTGTGTCATAGTGCGTCGCTTGAGGACAAACAACGAATTTAAGTTGAGGGTGTTGATATACCGTGGTTTCACAGTATTTTTAATTCTTTTTCCTTAAATTTAGTGTGTGTCCAAAAGCCTTTTTGTATTAATTTGTGTAAGTTTCTTTTTATATGCAGGAAATTTGTCTAAAGATGAATGCGGAAGTTTTTGATCAATAAATGCAGAAAAGTTACCACCTACGGAGCTTGTGACGGTCCATCGTGCCTATGACGGTCCGTAGGTGGCATCAAGTGTGGGGTTACAAAGTGCGTGACGGGTCGTCGTAGCCATGACGGTCCGTCCTACTGGTTCGTCGTGATGATCAGAGAAGTAGTCTTAGAACCCAAATTCCAATAGTTCAAGTGTTATGGAACGAAGACCCTCGACGGACCGTTGTGCCTGTGATGATCCGTCATACCTGCCATCGAGGATAATGAAGAGATAGCAAAAGAATTTGCAAAGTATGGGACGACGGAGTCCATGACGGCCCGTCGTGACCACGACGATTCGTCGTGAGGTCCGTCAACCCAGCCGCATTTTGACAGATTTCCAGCAATTATAGTCCTTCTTTTATTAGGTTTTTGTTTTTTATAAATATTGTTTTTGGTGTTAGACACTCATACGGTTAGACTCTTTATTGGAAAAACACTTTTATGTTAGATTCTTTGTTAGTAGATTATTTTGATTTTTACACTTTGGATTGTTACACTTTTCTCTGGAGTTGATTGTTGGTGATTTTGTCGATTAATCAAGTAAATTTCTTGATTTTATTCTTTTCTCATTGAAGTAAGTTCATGAATTCTTATATCATATATATGAATATTGTGATTATGACTATGGGTAACTAAACTCCATAACTAGGATTGTCGGAACCATGGGTGAATAATAAGATAAAATCTAACTAAAATAACAATTCTAGAATTGTGTCTTGCATGTATTGATTATTCTTTCTCTTAGAAGTCTTTTTAACGGATAGAAAATGTTAGAACTCGCCTTAATGATACTTGTCGGACCAAGGAGGTAGATAATAGGAAAAGAATTATCAACATAGATTTAGTGTATACTATCTAATAGGCTAGTGGTACGAGGTAATAACTAAGTAAAATATCGTGTACAATGCTTAATATGAGGTAAAGGTAAGGGTTAGTATAGCAACACACGTAGCCGGACCAAGATGCGGAGTGAAATTTTATAGATGTCGGACCATGGATTTAGAAATACATAATTTATCACTTTGGATGCAAGATACTAGGAAAGAATTGTTATAGTTAGAATTATCAAATTAGGAACCTGTGGGGAACACGTAAACCCTAGTTACTTTTATTAATATATTAAACTCCAAAATTTGAATCTGTTAGTTGTCTACTTTGATTTAGCCAATTATTTTCTTTCATTTAGAAATAAAAAACCCTTTTTATTGTCTATGTTTTCTAAGGAAATAATTGACTAAATAATAGTAATAATAGATGAAGTTAAGTCTGAACTATTTTCCTCGTGGGAACAATCCTAACCTCATTAGTTGTGTTCTTTACTTGATACGACCGCTTTACTTCTTATTTGAGAAGTAAGTTTGACCGTATCAGTAATCCATACACACCCTCCAACCAGTCACTGGTCTCATAAGAACAAGCTCATTATTATCATTGGGGACCACAGTCGTTCCCTTTCTTAGGTACACACTGAACCGGGCATACCCAACTACTATCAGCAATTGGATATATCACTCCGGCATCCAACCACTTAAAAATTTCCTTCTTCACTACCTCTTGCATAGGTGGATTTAGACATATCTGATGCTCAATACTTGGCTTATGTCGGGCATGAGTTGGATCTTATGAGAATAAATAGTGAGAGGCATCCCAATAATATCCGCAATAGTCCACCCAATAGCTCTACTGAACCTTTTAACACTTTCACCTATCTCTCAACTTGATGCACATTCAAATCTGATGCAATAATAACTGGCAAAGTGTCATCTTTTCCCAAGAATACATACCTCAGATGAGGTGGTAGAGGCATAAGTTCTAATTGTGGAGCCTTCTCAATAGACGGTTTTAAAGGTGGAGATTCGCGATGTTGCAGATCTAACTCAAATTTCTTTTGTTTAAAACGAACATTACCTTGATCAAGTGTCGCGACCAATGAACCATATTATTCAATTCCATCACTATCAAAATTCATGATCACTGCCGCCAATGCTTCTACACCCAGACGCTCTTTAATTTGTACCTCAGATGACTCTTCAACTCTGTAGGATATAGCAGATATCGATTGGAGATCTCCACTCTGCCTCATGGACATTCAAATGTTAAAGTTCATTTCTTCATTGTTCAACCGCAATTTCATCTGCCCCTTTTCCATATCAACCAAGGCTCTACCGTAGTAAGGAATGACCTCCTAAGAATAATAGCCACCTCAAAATCAGCCTCACAATCAAGAATCATAAAATTGGCCAGAAATATGAACGACTCCACTTTTACAAGCACATTGTGAAGTAAACCAATGGGCCTTTTTACCGTTCGATCAGCCATCAATAGACGCATAGCCGTGGGCTTTGGGTCACCCAAAACAGACTTCTTGTAAATCGAGAGGGGCATGAGATTTATACTTGTTCCAAGATAACATAATACTTTCGCAAAATGTAATAACCCGACTGTACAAGGAATAGTGAAAGCACCCGGATCTTCTTTCTTTTGAACTAGAAATCTTGTAACAATGGCATTATAGTGGTGCATTCTATCGTCATCCTCAAAAGTGACTGATCTTTTCTTTGTAACCAAATCTTTCATAAACTTGGGATAACCAGGCATTTGTTCAACATCTTCTACCAAAGGGACATTGATAGAAAGTTGTTTCAACATCGTCATAAAATGCTGGTATTTACCATCCTCAGTCTTATTTACTAACCTTTTTGATCTCTTATCACCTTTTCTACACTAGACGGATTAGGTGGATCAATGGTTTGCTTACCACCCCGAGTAGTGATTATCATACAATGCCCATCATTGTTTTGATTTTGGACAGTGTTTCTAGGAAGAGTGCCCGGTACAGTTGCAGACAATTGGGCCATTTGCAACTCATGATTCTTAATTGAGATTGCATGTGTATCAACTTTCTTCCCTATACCTGCTAAGTCATTCCTTAACACTTTAGTGTGCTCATCACTAGCATCGAACCTCCTCATCATATTTGGCATCATATCCTCAATTCGCGCCATACTACATCCACCATCCCTACGAACAACTTCACGATTTTGAGGTGGAACATGGGGTCCACTCCTATCATTTTTCTTACCATAGTCACCCCGGTTGTAGTTTTTGTCGCAGTTGTAATTCCCATCTTGGACATAATCACCCTTGCGGTTATAATTACCATAGTTCCGAACTTGGTTTCCTTGACCTTGGCGCCAATTCTCCTGATTGGAGCCTTGGGCATTCGGTCGGATACCCCCCGTCTGATCATTCACAGCATAGGAGTCCTCCTCATAGAAATATTCATCATTTGGAGGTAGTGGTTTACACAACTAGTTTGCCGCATTTACCCTTTTCGCACCCCCAACAACATGTTTCAAGACCACCCAAGCTCAGTTCTTATTTGAGCTATCTCCTCAAGGAGATCATCTGTGACTGAGTTGTTTGCGGATTGGACTATGAAGTTGTTTCTCCCAGTATTTGACTTTCTAGTAGTCCAAGCTTTATTATTTAGAGAGATTTTCTCTAACTTTTCAGCAATCTCGGCATAAGGACACTCCCAATAAAAACCACCCGCTATTGTATCCAACCCCTCTTTGTTATTATCTTCTTGTTCCAGATAGAAATACTCTTTCAGAGACTTATCATCTATGCGGTGATTTGGAACACTTCGCAAGAATGAAGTGAACCTATCCCAAGAACTGCTAACTGACTCTCTCGGTAGTGCCACAAAGTTGTTCACTCTACCTTTGTGGTTTAGTTTCTTAGACACCGGGTAGTAGCGTGCTACGAAAGCATCCCTCAGTTGATTCAAAGTGAAGATTGAGTTATAAGGGAACTCAGTAAGCCAGATAGCTGCCTCTTCTGTCAGTGATAGAGGAAAACCTCTTATCCTGATTACATCCATATTCAAATGGGACCTCCCTCCACAACTTTTGCACACTGCCCTTACCTTAGCGATGTGGGCATGTGGATGCTCAGAAGGTAGCCTTGAAAACAAATCTCTTGCAGTGAGCATTTGCATCAGACTACTAGTTAGCACAAAAGTGTGTCCGTGTGGTAGAGGGGGCAAGACGAGTGGCTCATCAGAGTCTGCGTTATTTTCATAGCCCCTATAGTACTCTTGAGGGAGTGGAGCGGGAGGTTGTATCCATATTTCACCTTCCCCACAAATACCAGGTAATCCAGGGTCACGAGCATCGACCAATGGTACCATTTGTGGGTTGACCTCATCACCTTGGATGCCCAAATTCTTATTCATTATTCTTAAAGTATGATCTAGTTCGGGGTCAAGTTCAGTTACGGGTATTCCTCTACTCCAAGTGTTTGGGATGTAAGAATGTTAGACCTCCAAGAGACAAAAGCAAAATGAAAAGTAAGATTAGGAAAATGTTGACTAAAATTTAGTAATAAGCTTAAAGTTAATCTCAAACCCACTTTCCCCGGCAGCGGCGCCAAAATTTGATACACTCAAATTCACTTCTCAAAATGAAGTAAAAGCGGTTGCATCAAGTAAAGAACCCAACTAGTGAGGTTGGGATCGTTCTCACGAGGAAAATGGTTCAGACTTAACTTTATTTTGTTATTACTTCTATTTAGTCAATTATTTCCCGAAAACAAATAACTAAAGGGGGTTTTGATAAATAAAAGTAATTAGCTATATTAAAGTAAACAAGTGACAGGTTCAAGTATCGGATTTTAATCGGGTAATGAGAGTAACTAGGGCGTAAGTATTCCCCGCAGACTCCTAACTTGGTAATTTTGGATATGACAATCCTTTCCTAGTCTCTTGCATGCAAAGTGATAAGTTAGGTATCTCTAAATCCTTGTTCCGTCATCTAGAGAATTTCACCCCACACCTTGGTCCGGCTATGTGTGTTACTTTCCTAAACCTTATCTTTAACTCATATGAAGCATCATATTCGATATTTGACTAAGTTGTTACTTCGTACCAACCGACACTAGCCCATTAGATAGTATACACTTAATCTATATTGATAATTATTTTCCTATTATCTATGTCCTTGGTCCGGCAAGTAGCAATAAGGCGAGTTCTAACGTTGGCCATCCGTTAAAAAGACTTCTAAGATAAAGAATAGCAATACATGAAAGACGCTATTCTAGGATTGTTATTTTATGGACTCAAGCTCAAATTCACAATTAGAGAACTTAGCATACAACTCTCTATCTTTTCAAAGTCCCTTGAAAGACTATTCTAAGAAGACGATAACAAATGTTCTAAATAAAGTTTCAGAACCTATTCATAAGGTCATTTTTAACACCCTATCCTAGATAGCCATCATTCATACTTTTTTAAGAAGTGGCAAATGCCATCTACGGAGGCCACCTAAAGGTCGTAGGTGGACCAAGTTTGTCGATTTTGATCCATTGAAATCCAAAAGATCTCAATTAACGACAAAGATCTACTGAACGTATGTTAGACCATGGTCCGTGATCAAAATTGTCGACCATTGGTCCTCAGAACCCATTCTCTAAATAAAACAAACGAAGGAACAGGGAATACCGTAGATTGCCCTGGTCTGTGGACCCAGGTTCATTGATCTTAAGTCCTCAGAACCCATTCTCTGAATTGAAACAACAAGCAACAGGACAGACTTGTAGGTGTGACCACTATCCATGGACAAGGTTTCCCGCTGATCTTAGTCCACAAACCCATTCTCTAAACCAAACGACAAGCCAGGACCATAGTAGAACCATAGTCCATGGACCAGGTCCCATCAATCTTGTTATAGCCTAGGATGGATAGGACCGATGGACCGTTGGACCAGTCTGTCGGTCCCTCCTCCGATAACACTTAAGTGAGGGGTCTTTTGGTCTTTCCTCCCAACTTCAATTGGACCCCTAATATACGTCTCTTAGACTCTAACAATCACTGAGGTTTTAGTTAGTCAACCCTTTAAACACATAACCAAACATAATTACTAAGTTAAAGCATTAATTAAACTTATAAAATTAGAAGCAAATATAGGTGAAAACAAGGTCAAGAACCCAGTTCAAGAACAATAACAGGTTCATAGTTCCAAGTTCCAGCCCCCTATTCTAAATATTTATCGGTGAATTCATCACTAGGTATGTGGGATTTCACTAGTGGGTTCCTTTACCCATTAGGTCCATAGTTTTTTAGTCATTGCTTCTTATTCCCATATCATGACTAGACTTAGTGCTATCTTGAAATTTTTAGAATTATTTAGCTCTTAAAAATTAGAAATAATCCTAATCAACTAAATAAGTTTAATTTCGTTTAATCGATGATTTTAGAACCCTATCTATGTATTTATTTAGTTCTTGAATTAGACATGCTAGGATCCCAGATATTTTAGTAAATTCAAGATACACATGCCTCAATTATTGAATGGCTCATATCAGATTTATTTTTTCTTTATCCGTTTGGGCATATTAGTGGTGAGTTATCAGTTTATTTTACAAAAATTAGTCATTATCTTTTAAACACAAAATTAATTAGGAGTATCATAATACACCTCGTTGGCCTACAAAAGCATACATAATAGTCTCAAAACACTAGCCAGGTGGTTGTAAGTCCACTCTATGGGTATTAGTTTTAGTGTCAAGCCATCTACACCTTTATCCTTGGCAATGGGTATATGTTCCATCTCGATGAGGCGTATACAAATTCGGATTTCACATTTAGCCTCATGTGGTTTTACTAACTATATTTATTAGTACCTCCCAGAGTTTAGTCAGACTCAATTTCATTGACCATATGTCTAGTTCAGTTAGTAATCAGTCGCAAATGTAATAAATTTTTTTCATCATCATTGCATCTAATTAGATCACATTAAGTATATTATGTTTAGAATATTTTATCATATTTTTGTTCGCGGTCACGTTATGTTTTATTGCATTTGTACTCTATAATTGGTACGCCCATAACTTTCAAGTACTAGACTCTACGTGCGCTACAGATTCTCATAATTAGGTTTTAGGTCTGCAGGATCCAAATCACGCTTGGATTGGTTCCTGATCTCCAGTTCGTAGACTTAGTGATGAGTCCGCATTCCTACCGATGACAATAATCATGAGTTTCTTTTAATATTTTAGTCATTTAGTCTAAGTTTTTGCTTAGACTTATTTTTTGGGCCTTTCCTAGCATTTTAACCGTATCTAGGCTATTGTTCGCGCCCCATTTTTTTTGGCAAAAACGGGTTTTTTTGGTGCACACCTTAACAACTCTTTGGGATTTTGGAGTTTGGAGTCGCCACCTAACTAATTAGGCGCGTTTAGGGGCCCTATCTAGCCTACTCATCTAGCTAACGTCAACGAGCCAGAGATTAGGGTTAAGGGTTAATTATTGACGGGAAGGTGTTTTACGGTACGCATCCCTCGAGGTCCACAAATGTGGGTCCCGGTCGTGTCTCATGCAATCTAGTGGGGGCTACAAGTAGCAATCAATGGTCGTTCCTTAATTATTTAATAATATACTTTCTAAGTGATAACAAATATAAAACAATTAAGAATAATTTTTGTTATTTTTTGTAATTAAATTTATATATGCAAGTCAGGTGATAGCAATTAAATAAACAATCAAATTAAATTTTTATTTAAGTCATATAGACTATGTCATAAAAAAATTGCAAATTTTAAGCAATTAATCTGTGCGAAAGTAAAGTTTTGTAATTGAACGCAGTTTTTTTTGAATGGAATTTTATTTTTAAAAAATGTTTTTGTTTTCCTTTATAGGGGTGGATGCACGATATTTTTTTGGCTTGGCGCTCCTCCACCAAAGAAATTTTTTTTGATTTTGAGGTCGGTCCTTTAAAAAATAATAATAGTTTATATTTTTGCCAACTGATTTAGAAAGAGTTAGTTTGGCATATAGCACATAATATTTACATTAAATACCATAATTCCTTTTGAAAATTCATGGGTAGGTGGTACGGCTTCCGTGGCACGGCGTTTTAATTTAAAAATGGAACTAGACCCTCGTAGTTCCTTTTGTACTTTCCCCACCTAACAATAGGTTAAGGAGATAGTGCTATAATTTATTTTTCACGAAATAAACGATGTCATAATAATCAATCCAAAGTTTTAAAGGAGAATTGAATAATGACTTTTTTAAAAAAGTGTCAAAAACTTTGTAACAGAAAAATTAGTAGAACACTAAGGTAAGTAAATTTATTAATTACAAATTCTACTATGACAATGTAATCAAAAGTCCCAAGTAATTTGTTAATACATTGAAATGATTTTTAATTTACTATCATTATTATTTTAAGAAAACAACATATTGCATCGCAAGTGCGAAATCTTCAAAGGGCAAATCAGATTATTAATTAATAATATTAGCTAATTTAAAATGGGCAAAAAAATTGCACAACAAAAATTTTATTTTTATTAAGGATATGCTAAAAGTTTTCTTTACAATGCCTATAGACATGATTTCTGGTGTTCAAAAGACGGAGTAACACATATATGCATGATTTTGTAAATCTAAATGATATTACTTTTCAATCCTTAGTTATGGTTTCTACTTGACAAGTCAATGCTAAAACTTATAACATTTTTTTTAAACTCTAACATAACAGCCTAACTAAATTATTAGGATTATGATTTTAACTTCAAGAATTATTGGGAATCTAGTTATTTTTAAAATTATTAAACAAAGTGTCAAGCATGTTGAAAATGTTTCGATTACAACACCTACAAACAATCATTCTAGTTGGTTAAAGATTTTTAAAAAAAGAATAAACCAATAGGCATCGAATTTTGCCTAACTTTTTAAAATATAATGAACAATTTGCTGTAAACCCCCTTCCCTTAGACGATCCCCCAAATATATGTTCTATATGAGATTTTTTAGAGTTATATCAAATTTACAAACAAAATTCAAATAAAATAACATAAGAAAAAGATTCAAATCTATGAATTAACCAATAAATCTTTCTGCATGGGGGGGCCCTTTTTTTTTTTTTTTTAATCTTCACTTTAACTTCAAGTTTGAAACCTGTCAAGCACATCAATAACTAACATCAAGTAATCACAATTTTATTTCGTCAATATGAGACAACATATGCAAATTATTTAACAACTTATACATAACAATGGAATGAACAATGAGCTAACACAAATGTAACGAATAACAAAATAAATAATAAATGTAAATGCCTAAATAAGAATACATAACCCGGTTACGCAGATTAGGAATGGTAGCATGAAAAAAAAAGCTGATCCAACCTTTACTCGACACAAAACAAAATAGCAAGTAGCAAAGAAGAAAACACTTGAATGTTTTCCGGAATCTTAATATATTTTTCAGAGTAGCCGAGAGCAATGAAGAGAATGAAGAGTGATGAGAGGAACCTGTGAATTGGGGAGAGTGAATGTGTTAATAATTGATGAAATAATTAAGGGAGTGGGGTCTTATTTATTAGCACGAGGGGAAACAAATAAGGAAAATAAATATTTAAAGAAATCATTTAAATATATTGTTTTCCTTATTAATAAAGAGACCAAATCAGAAATTTTAAAATTTTTCATTAAGACCGAAAATAAACCAAATAAATTAATATGTAGTAATATTTATTGTTCTTTTAATAAATGAGGGGATCCCCTGAAATAAGAAAATATATTATTCCGACCATACCTAAGCAAGTAAGAATCAATAAGCTCAACAAATCATGAAAAATAGATCAATTAATATTATTTTCCTTATTTCAAAGGAGCCAAAAATCAAAATAAATATATCATTACCGTGTAAAGAAAGTAAAAAAAAAAAAAAAATTGGGAAGAAGTAATCTATTTTGCCTTAAATAAAGAGGAGCCAAAAACAGAAATTTCAAAAATATCATACGAAATAAAAGTAATGTTTACCTTAAATAAATTATTTTATATTAATTTTTTCTAACCCAAGTAAAAAAAAAAAACCTTATGTTTTAATGTAAAGTAAGCAAAAAAGTTTACCATAATCGGCCCACAATAATTACCACCAATTCCTAAGAACTTTACAGAAATAAAAATAGTCAATGACTTATCATTTACCTTTCAATTTATATTAGATTAAGAAGTCCCTTAAGTCTCTCAATATTAACTAAACATATTACTAACATTGTTATAGAATTGAAATAACTTGTCTCAAATGAAATGCAATAGAGCTTAAACACCCATCTTATTCACTATTCACAAATTAGCCAATTATTTCAATCTACCATAAACCATTCAAAGGGCGAATCAACAAGAGAATACAAGTTCAATCATAATTAAAATTAACAATCTACTCAAAATGAAAAGTACCGTAGGATGATGCTCAAGTCGAAGCTCAACAATCGAGGTCATACAATTATGACTAGCAACAAGAAATCATGTAAAATTTAATTTGAAAAACAATCAATTTAGACAAGCAACCTGCATTATGAAAATCACAACGATCATATTCCAACACAATACGAATAAAATATAAAGTATTCAAGCGTATAATACGAATGATCACCATCTAAGCTTAAACTCAATTACCTCAAATCTCGAATAAATTGTAAGATGAACAAAGTATACGGAAGGTTCTTACTATTCATGCTTATGTTAATGAGCAAATTAGCAACATCACATATGTACAGAAATTGTTTGTTCAGAAGACAACCGATAATTAATCAAAGACGAACCTTGACGGATCTGTTTATACCCTTCTCGTAATTTCCAGAATTTCAAAGCCTCGCCGTTGTTGGCTGCTAGCCCTGTGCTGGATTTTCCTCGTCGGCTACTGTTGGTCCTCTGCTGCTTTGAAGTTCCTGTCAAAAAGAAATAGGAAAAAGGACGACGGAGACATGAGGAGAGAAAGAAAGAGGTGGAGAAGAGAAGAGTTCAATCGACATGAGAGGGAGAAAAGACGAAGGAGGGAAGGAAACAGAGGAGAGAGAGATTTTCATTTCCCCCTTCTTCGCAGCTTGCTGGCCGGGCGTAGGAGTTCTCGCCGGGGATTGATGTCTCTGTTACTATTCCGGTACTCGCCGGTCTCTGCTGTGATGCCGTTGCGGGCGGAGCTGGAGAATAAGGGCGAGGGAGTCCGTTTAGTTTTGGAGCAGCCTCCTCGATGTTTCCATTGTCCAGCTTCTGGTTTTCTCAAATAAGAGATGAAGAGACCTAAGAGGAAGGGAAATAGAGAGAAAGGGAATGGGAAGGAAAGAGAAGGGAGGGGCTAGCGAAAAAGAGGAGAAAGGGAGAAGTAAAGAGGGAAAGAAAGGGAGAGGCTTCTGGAAGGAGGAGGGACACAGGGAGAGGAGAGGCTACCTAGAGAGGGGGTGAGAGAGTGTGGCGGTTACAAAGTGAGGGTAGGGGAGAAGGATCAATGATTTTTAGGGATTAGTCTCTACTTTAGGTTAGAATAGGTGGATTAAAATATGGACCATTGATTTAATATACAGATGAAGGGCTAGGATTTGATCTCTAGTTATTATTTAAAGATGGAATGGATAAATTAAAAGAATTGAAAAAATTAAATCAAATTGGTTGGAGGATTGGAATGGCTAAAATTGTAATTAAATTGGCTAGAATTAAATAACGATTGGGCCTATGATGTAATAAAAATTTTAATTGGATTTTCTAAATTGAGAAGTAAATTAAGAATATAATAGAAACTAGAATTTAAATAATTTATTAAAATACTAACTACAATACATTAATAATATTTTGTATAATTGAAAATCAATCTAAATTTTAAAAAAATTGAAATTCCATTAATACTTTTAAAATATAATAATATTTAAACAATATTATAAGTAAACAGATACTAAAATATATAACTTTTTGAGAAAAATTGACTAAAACTTCAAAACTTAAGTAAATTTAAAATACGTATTTAATAATTCAAATATAATCCATAAAAATGCTAAGGGTACGGTTTCAAAATTGGGGTATCCAACAAGCTGCCCCTTGGTTGATTGAGACTGAAGAATGAATTCTGAGCAACCAACGTTGACTTAGTATCCGATTTTTTGGCCGACCCGACGAGGAGATGTCATTTGGATCAATTGAAATGGATATAGAGTTGAAAAAAGGTGTACTACCGATATTTTTGGTTTTAATGTCCCTACTATCTCTGGTTATACGAGAATCAGTCCGTGTTTAGTTCTAGATTCAAAGAGCATGAACTCTTAAAAGTTTTAAAGCGCGTTAAGGTAATTCAAAGGCACTATATCGACTTGAAATGGATAAGATTCGAGTAGCAAGAAGAGAGAGATTGAAAGGCTAAAATAGCATGACAGAGAAGCGAGAAGAGCATGATGAGTAAGGCTATCAGCCTTTTAGCGGGTTCTGAGTATAGTACAAAGAATTGATAGGGTCTTTGTGTGAGGATGATAGCCTATAATTGTAGTCAAGGGCGATCGATCATATCCTCTGCAATTCTAGATAAAATGTTTGTCTTATAAGAATATATAAAGCATGAACAAATCAATGATAAAATATGAGTTTTTGATAGATGATATAAAGAGGTGATAAGAAGCGTATCCTATTTTGGGAGACGTAGTGAAGGCCTTGATCTGTCCCTTTGGCCCATCTCCGAAGAATAACTCAAACTCCATAATCCTGATAGTATAGGCGATATATACTATAGACGAAATTCAAGTGGTAAGGAGAGTCTAAATGTCATTTTAAATGCGGACTATCCATAAGTGTCATTTTTAAGGCAGACGGCCTAAATATCTTATAAAGCGACAACAAAAAAATTAATATTTTGGTAAGGCGGCCGGCCAAAATGTCAGTTTTTGGAGGCGGAACAGACGTAATGGTCATTTTAAGAGCGGACTATTCTTCACTATCCTTTTTAAGACAGACGAGCCCACTGGTCCCTATTTATAGGCGGACAAGCAATAAAATGTCGCATTGTAAGACGGACTAGCGTAGAAATGTCGCTTGTAAGAAGGAGGCTAGATGTGCGTTGGTAAGGCTGAGAACCTATATATCGCATTGTAATGCGGACGAGCCTAAATGTAGAGAATAGTAATCAGAGTGGCTAGTTTTGAATAATCCGATGATATCCTAATGGTAGTATGACGTAGCTGAGTAGTGATGACGAGTAGTCAAGAAATTTGTCAGAGCATTTGTTTGTAAGCAGTGAGCAGCCGTCAGAGGCCACTTTGTTCTGTAAACTTGTCACATCTGTAACTTGTAATAAACTAAATGGAGTAATTAGAACATATATTCAACCATAAGCGCTAAATGGGTAAACAATGATGCAATTCCCAGTTGACATTTAATATTTTCCTAAGATCATGAAAATTGACGTCTTAGGCTATGATGTCTGGGCCATGAGATGCAACGTGTATCCTCAGGTCAATGAAAATATTTCTTTATGCCTGCAAATGATGCCTTTAGACTATGAATACCCTTCGATCATGAATAGACATAAATTAAACCCTTAGGTCCATTATATGATTCTGTCTGCAGGCCATGAGGAATGATGCCTTTAGACTATGACGCCTTAGGAACTGATATGCATAAACCGTCCCGGGCCATACATGAGTCGCCACGCCATGAAAGATGATCGCCTTTGTAGGATGACTCCTTTGGAATGTAAGTAATGGATTACAGAGAAGTGCGTATCAGTTTTTTGGCATCCTGTTGATACTTATGACTTGATTTGATTCAGGCAAAATGTAAACCTTTCCGACCACAATTCACTCTTAGGCTTATGCATATTTCGTGGGCACAATGGTAAGTCCGGCACAATGCGATATGCATTTCTTTGGGCACATGCTAATCGATCACATCCCAATCATTGCATTTTTCAGGGCACATGCCAGATCTAGCACATGCAATTATTCATTTTTTTCAGGCATATTGAGTATCAGACCACATGAAATAATGGTTGTCTTCGGGCACATATACAATATCGGGCCCATGCAATGATAAATTTCTTCGTGGCACATTCAATATCGAGCACTGCAAATGATGCAATTTCTTCGAGCATAAGTCATCTTGGGCACATGCATTATGTATTTCTTCGGGCACATCCATATTGGGCACATGCCAATGATGCATTTCTTCTTCGGGCACATGTTAATATCCGTAGCACATGGCAATTAGCAATTTCTTCGTTCATCAGCAAACAATGTAAATATCGAGCACCGGCATTGATGCATTTCTTCGGGCAACAATGCAATATCGAGCACATGAAATGATGCATTATGCATTAATCCGGCATAATATAATGAATGTATCTTCGAGGCAATATGCGATATCAGGCTTAGTGCAAATGATCCAATATTTGCGCAGAATGTATTTGCCCAGCATCGGAGTTTGCTTGAGGGCATACAGTATCTTTGGGCCCCGTCTCCTGCCTATTGGAAGGGATCGAGTGTCAATTTGTACGGGCTCAATGTGGTATGTTGATTGTTGTGTTGCCTTTGTATAAGTACCTGTATTTTCTACATCAAGAAAAAAAGTTAGTTTAAAGGGGAGGTTTGTATCTGTAGTCCATGATTTGGCACCATCGTGCTTCTGTTGGTGTTATACTAGATTCTTCGGAGTGTTGTCAAAAAATTTTGAGATCCAGGGCCCTAAAAATTTCTGCCTCCAGTGTTAAAACTTTTGGTCATTCTGATCTATGTAGTTGTATTCGCTATGGAATTTTTTCGAGATTCTCTTTAAAAAATTTTACCAGTCTTGATTTTCAGCAATTTTGAAATCCTCTCAAAATCTGCCCCAGTTGTTGAGAAGAAATATTTTTATGAAATTTTGAGTTGGAGATGTTGGCAAGGAGAAATCTTGATGAATTTTGAGATCCTCTCAAAAATTCTGCCCCGTTATCATAGAAGGGAAATGAAAGTTTTTATATGGTAAGAACCGAACCGACCCCATAAGAGCGTCTACGTATTTCCCCTCTTGAAAACCATGAATCAGGTCGGACGATTTCAACAGAATGGCACATGGAGGTCCTTTGGTGCAGATACATTTTTGTTTTAGATGGAGGGATTGAAAATGGCATGAAGGTGCATTATGCCAGGGAAGCTTGGTGCAATAGGTGTTTCCTTTTTTAGGAAGCTTGCAATAGTAAGGGTTGATGCGGTGTGAAGTAAGGTGTTTGACGTTTTAAGGAGCCTATGAATGATGTTTGCTGAGGATTCTTGTAGGCATTTTAATGGAGCTCGGTTGACTTTTATAGGTAAAGTAGTCTGGAGGAGGAATTTGAGTTTGGAGAGTGGCCTTGACTTGCTAAAGGTGACATATCCATGTTGGTCCTCCACAGTGGGAATTTGCCGGAGAGGTAACAACTTTGGCTCACATCGCGCATGTCCAACCACTCTGTTTCTTCTAACTTAGTTATTTCGCTCAAGGTTTTTGATACCACCTTGTCTGAAAGACACGTCTTTGATAGGTAGGGAGCAAGAGGAAACAAAATAAATACACTTCTTTTCAATAGTTTTGTTGCACATAACCTTAAAGCATTTAGCCCTTCACTTTCCTTTGCAATTCCTCGAAGTCGGAAGAGGATGCATGTAATCTATCTTTGATCGCGTGTGATAAACCCATGGTCTATAGATCAACCATTGGGAAAGGAAAAGAAATAAAAAATAAAAACAAAACAAAGCCCGAATTAAAACATTGCATTCTGTGGGGATATCAACCATTATTTTAAGATAAATCCCTAAATGCAAAAGAGACTCGTTGGAGCCAGATGTAGGGCCTCAGCGACCATAAGTGATGCACAATAATTTAATTCCATCCTTATTTGCCATTTTGAGTTTTTAGATTAGAAGAAACACAACTTTTGTTTATTATAAAATTCATCATAAAAAAACTGAAATAAACTAAGGGAAAAGGGATAACTTGGGAAAAAACATCATAAATTCTGGAATCTTGGAGGTATCGACTCCAAGAGCTTGGTGCCAATTGACCTCTTGTAATGGGAGGGACTTCTTGTCTCATGTTCAACACGCTCCATACCCATATGTTTTCCCTTTCATCGGAAAGCCCATGATATCCTTCTCCACTTGATATTGGGACTTCATATTCTATCAAGATCCATATGCGATACTCATGCGTGCATAAAGCTTTCGTGCACCAATAGGAATGGTCAACACACGCTCCCATCGTCGAAGTATGTTGTGGACTTGTGGTTTATCTAGTCCAAACTCATACTTAAATGGCTCCATGTCAGATCAGAGTGGTATGATTTGAGTTTGCCCAAATTGGCGAAGTACTCAAAGAGGCGCATATGGTTGGACACCCTTTAAGACAATAAGCTTGATGAAATATCGGTCGTCCCCTCTTACTATGACATTAGGCGTGGACAACCAATGAAGCTTCCATTGAATTTGGTGGCTCTCAAGCTCAGTCAAAAATATCTGCCAGTCCACAAATCCTACAGGTGCGGCGAAACGTGCCAACCTTCTTGGATGGTTATCAATCTTGTTGCCTTGACCAAGATAGGTATCTACCACGTCAGATCGCTTGTGGAAGTGATCGATAGCCCATAGTTGAAGTAGAAGGTTGCATCCCTCGAAGAACATTCTACCATCAACACATGCTGACAGACTCCTCATTATCTCCGCCAGGATCATGGGCACTATGGTTTTCCTAGGCTCGCCTCCTCTTTGAGCTAGGTCTCGAACCACGTACCTTAGACATGTATCGATTCTTCCTCTTGATTTAGGAAAAACCAAGGATCCCAATAAGGCGATGGCAAAGGCATCCAGACGATACTTTTCCCATTCTTCAACGGAGCACTCAAATTCATAGTCATAAATGTAGTAGTCATCATCTCGACCGAATCGTGAGTATAAGAAGTCTAAACTAGTCCACCCAAGGTCTAAAGAAGACCAGGTTGGGTTAGACTTCATCCCCATACTTTTTTGAAATTCCCTTGATGACGGCTTATAAGGTACCATCATTTGACATTCGTGGTATGGAGCTAATTTCTTCAATTGTTGGTGTTAAGTTGCAATTTGTAAACTTGAACACCATCCTTACAAGGTCCCAATAATCTAGTAACGCCCTAGTCAGGTGAGAGTTTGGTACGACAAAAATAAGATATGTGAGGCCACCCAACCATTGATGAATCTCCCTTTCCTTATATCTTCTTATATCCATCCACCAGCTCTTAAGTCTCTGATTCACTTCTTTCACCATTTGAGGGTTTGGGGGTTCATACTCATCCATGACTCTGCAAATAAAATAATAAACAACTTCAAAACTCCATTTTGGCCAAAATTCCGGCCGTGAACTTTTAATTAATTATGGAAAAAATGGCTGTGAGTTATTATATTATGATCACAGTGATACATAAGGATTCATTGTGTCTAAAGAGTGTTGGGGACTCTCTCTTTAGACGATGAGGGTGGTTACAAATTATGTGGATTGACACCACAGGTCAAATAACCACCTAGGATGATGACAGCAGTATGACCTAACAGGACTTCTAAGAGCTGGCTTCTTGACACGGGACTTGAACGGAGGGATTTATGCGAGAGGATAGTGGGTTTCGCGGTCGGGTAAAACTATCTGTTATGCCACGCATATGACGATCCCCTATATGGGTATTTGAATAGAATGTGAGGAATTGTGAGAGGTGCAAAGGCACAACATCACGAGACAAAATAAGTTAAAACAACAAAGAAGAGGGTTCCAATTGGGGGAAGTCTGAGCGGAAATGTCAGTTATCACAAGCAAGAACACTGAGAATTTAATTGAACGCGATTAACATATAGGATTTTTATAACTAGTAAATAAATAAATAAGCATGATAAATAAAGGATTTTAAAAATATAAAAAATCACGCAAAGACTGGAAAGAGGTTATTAGATAATTTAAACATGTAATAAAGAAAATAGGGAATAGGAAGAGGTGAATGTGGGTAATAACAATTAGGAAAACGGAAAGGTGGTTGATGTGTGAGATGATGAAACATGGAGAGGAAGCAGTAAATAAGGCACACAAAAAATAAACTACACATGGTAACCACCTAACCAAATCATGACAAGGACAAAATAAAGTAAATCCCACATGAAATAAACAGGAACACGTAATGTAAGAAACATAAATCCAAACAGAGTCGCCATTCTGTCGGCCCCATTTTTCGCAAAAACGGGTTTTGTGCACGACCTAACAACTCTTTTGGATTTGAGTTTGGAGTCGTCATCTAACTAAGTCCTAGCTAAGTCAACGAGCCAGAGCGTTAGGTTAAGAGTTTTCAAATTTACTCGAGGGCGAAGGTGTTACGGCATCCCTCGAGCGTCCACAAATGTGGACCGGTCACCAGCCGTTTTGTCTCATTGAATCTATGTAGGAGTTCACAAGTAGCAATCAAGGGTCACTTATTATATTCTATAATTACTCTGCTAGTGCATAAAAAATACAAACAATTAAGAAGATTTTGTTATTTTTTATTAATTTGAATGCCAAGTCTAGTGTATAGCAATAACTAAACATCAAAAATTTAATTTTTATTTAAGCATATGCAGGACTATGTTATAAACAAATTTGCACCAAATGTTAAGCAACAATTAATATGGTCGCGAAAGTTTAAAGTTTTGTAAATTGAGCAAGTTTTGAGAGAACTTTTTATTTTAAACAAAATGTTCTTTTGTTTCTTTATAGGGGTGATTGCCACGATATGTTGATCGACACTCTCCACTACAGAAACAATTTTTGATTTGATTGAGGTCGGTCTTTAAAACAAATATGGTATATTGTGAAAATGATTAAAAGATTTAGGTTTGCACATATGCACATAAATATTTACATATAAATACACATCAGTCCTTTTGAAATTCATGGGTAGTGGTAAACATCCGCGCACAGCCAGGTTTCAATTAAAAATTGGAGCCTAGACCTCGTAGTTCCTTTGACTTTCCCAATAACGTAGGTAGGCAATAGTGCTTCTAATTTATTTTCAAGAAAAGAAAAGATGTCATTAATCAATCCAAAGGGTTTTAATGGAGAATGAATACTGACTTTTAAAAAATGTTTTGCAAAAACTTTGTAAAAAGAAACTATTAGTCTAGAACATTACGATTCAAGGTAAATTTATAAAAGGCAAAAATTCTACTAGAAGATGTATTCAAAAGCCAAACGTAATTTCTTAAATACATGAAAATTATTTTAAATTTTAATATCTTATATTTTAAGAAAAACAACATATTGAATCACAAGTGCGAAATCCAAGGGACAAATAAGATTACTAATTAATAATATTAGCTATTTAAAAGGGTGGCAAAAAAAAATATGCACAAAAAATGTTATTTTATTAGGATATGCGGAAAAGTTTATTTACAAGCCTATAGACATGATTTCTAGGTGTTCAAGGACGATAGTAAGTAACACAGATCTGCATGATTTTGTAAATCTACAGATATGAACGTTTAAATCCATAGGCCATGGTTTCTACTTGACAAGGCCAATGCCTAAAAGTCATAACATTTTTTCTTAAACATACTAATAGCCTACAATTATTAAGATTTGATTTTACATTCAAGCATTATGGGAATCTAGTATTTTTAAAATTATAACAAAGTGTCAAGCATGTTGAAAATTGTTTTCGATTACAAACACCTCCAAACAATAATTCTAGTGGTTAAGATTTTAAAAAAGAAAGAATAAACTATAGGCCATGATTTCTAACTTTTAAAAATACAATGAACAGTTGAACCATGTAAACCCATTCCCTTAGACGATCCCCCAAATAATATTATATGATGAGATTTTTAGAGTTATACAAATGTTACATTACAAAATTCAAATAAATAAAATAAGAAAAATATAGATTCAAAATATATGAAGAAATAAATAATCTTTCTTGCATGAGCTAATATTCAACTTGAACTTCAAGATTTGAAAACGGTCAAAGACATCAAATAACTACACAAGTATCACAATTTATTTAGTCAATATTGAGACACATATGCATTATTTAACAACTTATACATAACAAAGGGAATAGAACAAATTGAGCTAACACAAAAGACGAAATAAAATAAAAATATAATATAATGTAATGCTAAAATGAAGAATACTACCGGTTAAGCAGATAGGATTGGGTTAGCAATGAAAAAAAATTGATCCCACTTTACTCGCAAACAAAAAAGCAAAATAGCAAAGTAAGTAGCAAAGAAGAACACTTGAATGTTTACCGGAAATGTTAATGTATTTTTAGAGTAGCCATGAGAGCAATGAGAGAAGAGATGATGAGAGAACTGTGATTGAGAGTAAATTGTGTTTTATGAATTTGATTGAAATGAAATATGAAGAGAGGGTGTCTTATTTATATAGCAAAGCGGGGCGAGGAAACTAAAAAGGAAAAGAAAATATTTAAAGAAATCAATTAAATAATTGTTTTTCTTATTATCAAAGAGGACCAAATCAGAAAATTTAAAATATTTCATTACCAAATATAAACAAAGAATAAATTAAATGGAGTAATATTTATTTATTTTAACTAAAGAGGAGCTGAAATCAGAAAGATCTTATTCTACTATACATTTAAGCAAGTAGGACTCAATAAGCTAAAAATAAGGAAAAATAGATCAAGTAATATTATTTCCCCTTATTCAAAGGAGCCAGAAATCAAAATTATTAAAATATATCCATTACCATGCAGCATAGTTAAAAAAAAAATTGGGAAGAGTATTTATTTTTCTTAAATAAAGAGAGCCAAAAAATCAGAAAATTGGGCAGAAAAAGCAGTACAAATAAATATATTTGGACCTTAAAAAAATATTGTATATTAATTTTTCTACCAAAGTAAAAAAAAAACTTACAAGTTGTAAGTTAAGTAAAGACAAAAAGTTTACAATAAATCGGCACCACAGGCCACAATTTTACCAAATCATAAAGACTTACCAGAATAAATTAGTCAATAACTTACAAATTTAATTAAATTATATTAGATTAAAGAAGTCATTAAGCTTCAAATAACAAAACATACTCTAACATTGTAGACAATTGAAATAACTAACTAAAAGGAAGCATAACTAAACACCCCAAACCAATCGTATATCCACTATTCAAAATTAGCCAATTATTTCAATCTACCATTACCATTCAAAGGGCAAATCAACAAGACAATAACCAGTTCAACCATAATTAATTAAAATTAACCAAATATACTCCAAAAACAAGTAAAGTCGGATGTGATAAAGTCGAGACTTCAACATCGAGGTCATACAAATTATTGACTACAACAAGAAAACATGTAAAATGTTAATTAAGTAAAAAAAAATTCAATTAGAAGCAACCTGCATTAGAGGAAATCAAACGATTATTTCAAACAACATTAGTTCAAAAACCAGCTAGACCCATTTACGAAGCAATAAACGTAGTCAAGTGTATAATACAGTGATACAATCGGGCTTAAACTCAATTAACTCAAATTACGAATAAAAATGTAAGATCACAAATATACGGAAGTCTTAGTTGATTCATACTTATTGTTAATGAGGGGAAAAATCGCAACATCACATATGAAAACAATTTTTTGTTTCAGAGAAAACCAATAATAATTCAAAGACAACATGGAAGGATCTGTTGAGACCCCATCTCTCAAGTTTCCAGAATTTCAAGCCTCGCCGGGAGTGCTCGTTGTTGTGCTGCTTGTTGCTGGAGTTCTCGTCGGCCTGGTGGTTGGTTATGCTGCCTGGTAGTCCTGCCCAAAAAGGATAGGAAAAGGACAATGGAGCATGAGGAGTAGAAAGCAGGGGGAGAAGGAAGAGAAGAGGGGAGAGCAGGGAGGCGGGGAGAGCAAGCGAAGGAGGGAAGAAAAACAGATGAGCAGAGAGATGTCGTTTTGCCCCCTTCTTCGCAGTTTGTTGCCAGGGCATAGAGTTCACCGGGGATTGTTGTTCTGGACTGCTCCCGCAGGTCTCTGCTGTTTGTGATGTCGGCGGGAGGCGCTGGAGAGAAGAGAGGGATGGAGGCGTTAGTTGGTAGCATCCTTCCTCGGATTGTTGTCCAGCTTCGGGTGCTGGTCCTAGAAGATTGGAGAAGGGAGAGAAGAGGAAGGGCAATCTAGGAAGAGGAGAAGGGAGAGGAAGAGGCGGAGGGACTGGCGAAAAGGTGAGAAAGAGGGAGCGGAAGGGGAAGGGAAGAGAGAGAAGAGGGAAGGAGGACGGCTGCGAAGGAGAGGGAAGGAGAGGAGAGGCGGGTGGAGAGGGGAGAGAGAGTGCGGCTACCAAGGAGGGGTAGAGAGAAGGATCAATGATTTTTAGGGATGAGGCTCTACTTTAGGTTAGAAGAGGTGGATTAATTGGACCATTGATTTTTAATACGAGATTGAAGGGCTACGCATTCGACTCTAGTTATTTTTTTAAGTGAGGGATAAGATTAAAAAGATGAAAAAATTAAAATCAAATTGTTGGAGGATTGGAATGCCTTGAACTGAAATGCAATTATTAAAATGGCTAGAATGAAATGAGAAGGTGGCTATGCTTGTAAGAAAATTTAATGGGAGTGATGAGAGTAGCGAGTGGCGGGGATGGCGAGACTTGCGAAGAAAAAGAAATTAGAATAGATCGTGCGTTAGAATTAAATAATTTTATTTAAAATACACATACATTAAAATCTTTTTGCTTATAATTGGAAAATTCTCTAAATATTAAAACATTTGAAATTCATTAATAATTTTAAAATATAATATATTTATAATAATTTATAAGTAAAAACAGATAACTAAATATATAATTTTTTGGGAGGAAAATCGGACTAAAACTTCAAAACTTAAGCAAATTTAAAATACCTATTTATCGAATATAATCCTAAAAATGGCTAAAGGTCTAGTAAAATTGGGTTGTCAATAGCTATTTTAAGACTAGTTAGATTCAGCTGGTTATTGAGTGAATATCTTTTGTATATTTAAATCATCAAGTTTTCATTTATCTTCAGTTATAGTATTGGTATTCCCTATCTTTCATTTTATTTATGATTATCTGTTCGCCATAAGTTTAATATCTTTAGTATGGTCATGATCATGCGAACAGGTTAGTTGGGTTCAATTGTTGGTCCTAGCTCCATGCTTCTCATCTAGGGGGCATATAGAGCAGGCCGATGACAATTGTTCAAGCACTGCTTTAAGAGCTAGGATGTCCAGAATTATCGCAATAAGTAGAGTTCTCTTCATTTGGTGTGAAGATACACATCTACAAAAGTGTTTGGAAAGCTTCATTTTCTTATTATCTTATCGTGGATAAGGTATGATCTCATTCCATTCTACCAACGTTCTACATTTCATTTTAGATCATTCTAATTGCTAGAGCGCTAACGCCATGAAGCAAACGCAGATCCTCATGTTCCAGCTCAGGAAGTCTCATGCTTTGAGTCAGGATTGACCATCAGATTGTGTACTTCGCACGAGGGTAGATTCTTTTTTTCTTCATGTAGGACCAAGGTTGAGCCACATTATTCTTATTGAAGCCCATAACACGAGATTTCTATCATACAAGGGGTTGCACTAAGGCTACCACGATCTGAAGGAGTCTTTGATGAATGGCATGAAGAGGCCGAACTATAGTAGGTTTTTGTGAGGAAGTTCCCCAATCGCAAGCAAGTTAATATAGAACATCAGCAACAAGGGGGGGAGGTATGACTCAGGAGATCGATGTTCCTGACATGGAGGTGATCAACATGGATTATGTTATAGGGTTACCTTGCTACTCGCAGACAACCTGACTCCATTTGGGTGTGGATAGTTGATGGATGATAAGTCTTCTTGCTTATTTGGAGGCAGCAAGACTACAAATTTGATGGAGGACCTATGACAAAAACTTTACATTAATGAAATTGTGAGTTTGCATCAATGGGATTCCTTTCTATCATCTCAGATAAATGTCATCATTTTACCTCCATGCTTGGAAGTTATTCAGAAGGGTCTGGATACTCAGTTTATTAACCTTTGCACCATCATTTCTTCGCAGAAGAGATGCGTGGACAGACAAAGCATACAATTTAAGACCTAGAGGATATGTATTGCCATAATGACGAAATTGCCAATCATTTAAAAATAGGACTTAATACACACAAACTCGTCAAAAAATCTTAACCGGATGCCCAAGGAGAAGGAACTAGACGTTCAAGTGCTGATAGAGTTTCCTGAAAGTAACCTATAAAGGGGGGGATAGATGTTGGCAAGAAAGGAAGTCAGTCCATATATGTAGTCCCTTAGAACATTCTGAGAAGGAAGGGTTGGCAAAGTAGTGTCATGTGAGTCAGAGTTTGCCAACAGAATAAGCAAGTAGTGAATCCAGTTGCACACCGCTCTTGAAGAAAGTGTCTTGGGTGTCAATCCTCTATAGTGCCCGAAGAGGTTGTACTATGAAAATAGTCTTTCTTAGGGAAAGATGTACCAGTTGAGGATTATTGACCTTAGGTTAGAAGGTTTGAGAGAGAAACAAAAAAGTCGCTTCAGTAAGGGTGTGTGGTGGAGTAAAGTCGCGAGGAGCAATACCTCGGAAGAAGAGGAGACATGAAAGCCGTATCCTCACCTTTTCCTTCCGATTCCACTCCAGATGAGGTTATGTTCATCTTCAGTTTTGAGCATTCATGTGTGAATCATCCTTAGAATAATGTTCCTCAATTGTGTACTTGAATTTTCATACGTATTTGATGTTTTTGGACACTAGTTCAGATCCAAAAAAATTAGTTCTCAATGTTTAGTTGTAGGTGATTAAATCCCTCTCTCTCACATGTATCTAGTTTATTCTTCCATTTTAGGATGACACAGACGTTCTCAAGGGAGAGAAATGTAACAACTAGGATCTAGATAAACCAGAATTCAGATTTTTCCAAAAGTGTAGGTGCCATCTACAAACATAGGTAGAACCATGGTCCCATGGACACCGTCCATCCATCGTTGAGTCCACAAAAAATCAAAAGATCCCAAATAAAGACCAGGAACTAACGCAGTAGGGTGGACCACAATTTGTGGACAAGGTACGTCGATCTTGGTCCTCAAAACATATCTTTTTAAAACAAACGACAAAGGACCCGGGATGCGGGTCATAGATTTTGACAATAGCAATGAGAACAGCCGTCCCATCGATCTTAGGCTCATCAGAAAAATTCTCTGAATCAAACAATGATGTAACTAGATGAACTGTTCTAATTGCGGACCACGGTCCATGGACCAGGTTCGGTCGATTTGCGTCACAACCATTCTTGAAACCAAACGAAGTTAGACGATGGACCATAGGTAGAAGCTCATGGTCTGTGCGACTAGAGTCCCTATATTGTCTCCACATAAGGTGACCTGGACTTATGGATCCCATAGGTAAGACCATACTCGATGGACCAGGTCCGCGGTAATTTGACAAGCATTTTAAGTTAAGATTTTTTAGTCTTTTTCTACTTGTTGGACCCCTAAGATACATTGTTTAAGCCCTAAATTTCGAGCTTAGTCAGTTTTAAGCGTTGAATAGACGGATCCCGTAGAAAATTAACTAGACTTCTTAAGTCAAATAATTAATCAAAAACGTTAAGTAAATTAGTAGTAGAGGGGAGAAACAGGTCAACAAACTCTAGTTCAAAACACAAATAAGGTTCTGATACGCTCAACTTATTCTCAAAAAGAAGTAAGCGGTCGTGTTTAAAATAAATACCAACTTAGTGAGTTGGATCGGTCCAGAGCGAAAAGGAAAATGTCTAATCTTAACTTCAACCTGTTATTACCATTGTTTGCTTAATGACTTCCTTGGACAGTAAAAAAAATTAAAAAGGGGAGTTTATTTTATTAAACGAAAATTGAAAATAACTAATGCCATTGAAAGAGACATTAACATCTTTGGAATTGTTGCGATTTTAATCAATTAATCAAAGTAGGTAACTAGGTTTTACGTGTTTCACGCAGGAAGTTCAGAAAATTGAAATTCTAACTATAACTTTCTTTCCGTATTTGCCATGCTAAGTGATCGTATGTATTTCTAAATCCTTGGTCCGACATCTAGAAAATCTCAACATCCTCCCCCACCTTGGTACGGCTACGTTGGGTGTTGAGAATTAGTTAGTCATAGTTAATCACAATATTCAAATTATACAAAAACTAATTCATTGTATCCTTCCTTCAATGAGAAAGAGGTAAAATTTGAAAGTTTACCTTGATTAATCACCCCCAAAAACTCACTTAGCCAAAAACCTCAAAGTAATCCAATAATCGCACAAAAAGCTCAATGAGTATACAAAAGGTGTGCCAATAAGGAGTCTAATAATGATCTTTGGTCTAACCTCAAAATGAGGTTCTTTCAAAATAATTTATAAAAATAAAAAACCTAATTAAACAAGGACTCATATTTCGCCTGCGAAATTCTACCAAAACGTGGAGTGAGGTCACGGACCTCGACAACGGATCGTCGTCGCGTCACGATTGGGGACCGTAATGGACTCCGTTAGTCCCATACTTGTGCCAAGTTCGTCTGCTGCTATCTTCATTACCGCGACGAGCAGTTATGACGCCCACCGTATAGGCCACAACGTCCGTCCGGGTCTTCGTTCCAAAACACTTTAACTCTTGGAATATGGCGTCTGCCGATTACTTATACATGAACTTCATGATAAACATGCCGGGGACGGACCGTCATAGACCACGCGGACCATCACAAGCTTTGTAACCCCACATTGGTCAGACTTCCCCATCTTCCTTCAGCAGCATGCACTACGCTGCCACCTACGGACCGTCACAAGCAAGACGACCGTTATAAGCTCCGTAGGTTGTCTCTTCTTCATTTCTTCGACTCAAAATTCCGCATTCATTTTTGGATTAGATTCCTGCAACAAAGCGAAACGTCTATATAAATTAGCACAACAAGGCTTTGGAAACACGAAACTAAGAAAAAAGTATAATAAACCGTGAAACACGTATATCACCCCCCTCAATTTTAAATTCGTGGTTATGTCCTCAAGCCGACGACTATGACTAAGAAAGCTTCGTACCCTTTTACAGAGATCGGTGGGGGAGGAGGAAGCCTCTCTATTACCTCGACTTTCTTTAGCTCTGCATCAACCTCTATGCCCTTTTCTGAAAATGCTGATACCCAACATAATACCCTTTTCACCATGAAATCGACAATTTTTCCCAGTTTAGAACTAAATTGAACCAAGTATTCAACATCTATAAGGACACCACGAATAAATTGGTCAAACACAGCTCGAATGAATCATCAACACAGAAAAATCATGCATATAAAAACATTACTATGTATCCATCCACATGTCAGAATCATATCGACATCAAACACTCTAAAATGTGGGGGTGCACTGCACAACCCAAATGCATTCTTCTGAACGCAAAGCGACCCATACGGAAAGTAATTCTTTTGATGTTCTGGTGGGATTTAGAAATCTGGATTATGCCCCAATCACCATCAATGGAAAAAAGTACCCCTCTTGCCGGCAAGTTCCTATCCAACATCTAATCCAGTACGGGCATGGAAAGTGTTCTTTTTCAATCCATGAATTTAGTTTGCGGTATTAATCCATACAAACCCTACAATCCGAAGAGAACAGGTCTCATTGTGGAACAAGTTCATTTTTTTCGTTGGGGACCACAGTATTTCCCCCTTCGTAGGACACACTGAACGGGCTGACCTAACTACCTATCGGCGAGTGGATAGATTACCCGGCATCCAACCATTAATGATTCCTTCTTCACGACCTCTTGCATAGGAGGATTTTGTTAAGTGTCTATGCGTGCCGTATACTGCTTCATGAATCGGCCATGATTGAGATTAGTATGAGAGCAAATACACATTAGGGAACCATAATGGTCCGCAATAGTCACCCAATTGCTTTTCTTTTGAACCTTTTTTAGCACCTCACCAAACTATTGTGAACTTGTTGTCTTCACCAGGTCTGAATGCAATGATTACCGGCAAAGTATAACCATTCCATAAGAATTTCATACTGAGAGAGGGGAGAGCTTTTAGTCATAATTTTGGCGCCTCCTCTATGATGGTTTCGTGGGTGGGGACTCGCCAATCTTCATCTCTTAGCTCAAATTCTCGGTTTTTAACCAAACAGCACCTCGGTCAATAGCGGACTAATGACTCATACTCTTCAATGCATCGCTGATCAAAATCATTATCACTGCACTACTGCTTCGACACCCCTAGAGTTCTTCTATTGTGTTCTCAGATATATCACCCGTGTTGTAAGATATAGCTAGAATACAGATTGGAGCTCACTACTCTTCCTCATGGACTACAAATGTTAAAGTCATTCATTTCCTCATGTTCAACCAAAAATTTTCATCTGCCCCCTTTTCCAGTCTACTAAGGCTCTTCCCGTGGAAGGATATGTGCTCCCAAGAATAATGGGCCCACTTCACAATCGACTCAAATCAAGAATAACAAAATATGCCCGGGAATCGCCTGAAAAATCCACTTTTAGAGGCCCCATCGTGAGTATCCCTATATGCCTTTTTCTGTTCGATCAGCCATCGTAGCACATCGGTGATGGGATTTAGAAGATCACCAAAACCCAACTTCTGTAAATCGAGAGGGGGCATGATGCCATGAGATTTATGCTTGCCAGCAAATCACACAATGCTTTCGCAAAATGTAAATAGGACCGATTGCTACAAGGAATAGTGAACGCCACCCGCCGATTGTCTTTCTTTGTAAAGAGATCTTGTAGAATAGCCACTACAATTTCTGCATGCTATCATCTCCTCAAAGTGACCGATCGTTTCTTTGTGACCAATAACTTTCATAACTTGACGCTAACCGGGCGGCAATTTGTTCTAAAGCTTTTCCTACCCGAGGGACTTTGATAGAAGTGCCACTTCAACATGTTATAAAACGCCGAATTTCCATCCTCGGCTTTTCAATAATCTTGGAGGAAATTGGGGGGTGGTCGGCCTAGGATCGAGTTACCATTTTAGGCACTTCCGCTCTTGTACAGTGTTCTCCGTCTAATCACATCCAAACATTACCACTTTATCAGTATCTTTGTCAACTTTTTCTCATTAGAGGCATAGAGGTCTTCAATGTTGCTTTCACCCTGACGAGTAGTAGTAATGAGCCATACAATGTCCATTATTTTTTGGATTTTGGACAGTCGTTCAGGGAAGAGGTTGGCCCGGTTGCCGTGTATGTGTCACAGCGCAAAAATTGGGCCATGTAACCAAGTTGCTTAATAGATATTGCATGTGTATCGACTTTTGCCCAATGCCCCGCCCTAAATCATTCTTATCTTTTATGGCCTGCATCATCACTAGCATCGACCTCCCTCATCATTTATGCAACATATCGGTCAACTCGTGACATACTGACCTCCCCATCCCTAGGAGTAACTCACAATTTGATGAGGAACATAGGGTCAATTCCTATCGTTTCATACACATATGACACATGTTTGAAGTTGTGATTTGTCGCCGGTTGTAGTTTCCAGTCGGACATAATGACCCTCACGATTGTCGTTACCATAGTCCGATCCTTGGTCCCTTCACCCAATTGACCTTGGCCGACCACCAATTTTATCCTGATTGAGCTTGGGCACGCCGTCGGAAACCCCCCGTTGCCTCATTTACGCCCATAGTAATCCTTCTCATAGATAACAATCATCATTTTGTGGCGTTTGTTAGTTTCGACAAGTACGGGGACTGAATTTATCTTTTCTGCCCCTAGTGCATGTTTAAGTACCCAACCCAAGCCTCAATTCTCATCTTAGCCATTTCTTCATGATCATCGGTGGACTGCACTTGCGAAGGGTTTATCCTGATATCAGACTTCACTACTACTCCAAGACTCTATATGATTCTCGAAGAAGATTTTCTCTCATTTTTTGGAATAATAAGCATTAAGGCATTCCCCATAGCATCACACACTGCATATAGTGTCAACACCGCTTTGTTATTATCATCCTGTCCCCCGATAGAAGTATTCCTTCAGGACTCATCATCTATACGGTGATTTGGAACACTTCTCAAGAATGAGCGCTGAATCACCTAGAACTACTAACTAGATCTCTGGTGTAGTGCCACAAAGATTATTCACTCTGTCTTTGTGGTTTAGTCTTTGGAGACCCGGCGGATAGTAGCCGTTGCTAAGAAGACATCCCGTAGTTGGCTTCAAAGTGAAGATTGAGTTGTATGGGAGCTCGTGAACCACATAGCATCCTCTCCGTCAGCGAAGAGAGGAAACACTCTGAGACCTATTACTCTACAATCCAAATCACGGCACCCTACACAAACTTTTACCCAACACTGCCCTTCCTAGCTATTATGGGGAATGTGGACTCGCAGAAGGTAGCCCGAAAACAAACCTCTAGCAGAGAGAATTTGCATTAAAGATACTAGTTACCACAAAAGTATGGCCTGGAGGTAGAGTAGAGGAGGCAAAACCAGTGCCCATCGGAGTGCCTAAGTTTATCAGCCGTAGTATGCCATGCGGGCAGTGAAGAGCGGATTTGTCCCTTATGTTGGTGTTCACCCGGCGCATCGGGTATACAATGACCATGCAAGCAATCGGAGGAAGTGGGGACGGTGGCGGATGTTCTGGTTCAATGTCATCTTTATTCCCAAGTTTCGATTCATATTGCCGAGTGTAAGCTCGAATTGTGATCTAGGAAACAAGCGTTCTGTTCCTCTCGTTGTATTTGGCCATTACAAGAAGATAGTTCTAAAAAAATCAAATACAATAAAACAAAGTAAAATCAAGAAAATATCAACTAAAATATAGGAATAAGTTCAAAATAATCTAAAAGCTATATCCCCGAAGCGGCCACACCAAAATTTGATACGACCTCAAACTTACTTCTCAAATAAGAAGGTAAAGTGCGTTCGTGTCAAGTAATACCCAAAACTAGTGAGGTGAGCTATCTCCCACGAGGGGAAAATAGTCTAGACTTAATTTGCAAAACCTGTATTACTATTGTTTCTTTGGTTAATGACTTCCTTGGACAGTTTTAAAAAACAATAAAAAGGGGGGTTTCTATTTTTAACGACTGCAAAATAACTAACGCAATTGAAAGAGACACTTAACAGATCTTGATGTGAATTTTAATCGATTACTCAAAGTAACTAGGGTTAGTGTTCCCCACAGGTCATAACTTGATTAATTCGCTGAAACTATTAACATTCTTTCCTAGTATCTTGCATTTTAAGTATATGTTATGTATTTCTAAATCATTGGTACGGCATCAATAGAAAATCTCACTCCGCCCACAGTGGTCCGGCTAAGGGTGTTGATTTACTAACCCTTATCTTTACCTCATATTAAGCTCGTAATCGATATTGGACTAAGTTATTACTTATACCAATAATTACTAGCCATTGGCAGTATTACACTAATTTATGTTAATAATTCTTTTCCTAATTATCTACCTCCTTGTTCCCAGGCAAGTAGCATTAAGGCGAGTTCTAAACGTTTTCATCCGTTAAAAGACTTCTAAGTGCACAAGTTAAATACATGCCAAGCACTATTCTAAAACGTTATTTTAGTTAGGTTTTATCTCCTTATTATCCTATGGTTCCACAACCCTAGTTATCGAGTTTGTTACTCATAGTCATAATCCAATTATTCAAATATTACTAAATAAGAAGAATTCCTGCTACTTACTCACTGAGAAGAAAGAGTAAAAATCTGAAAGTTTACTGATTAACACCCAAAAATCATTGGCAAGACCCTCAAAGAGTAATCACTAATCCACAAAAAGCTCTATAATGATATCAAAGGAGATCTTACAATACGGAGTCCAATAATTGAACAGGAGTCTAACAATCAAAAACTAGGTTTTTCGAACTATTTATAAAAAAATAAAAACACTTATTAAACAAGGACTCTATTTCCTGGTTGGAAAGCTGCCAAACCGCGGGAGAGTCGACGAGATCCTAGACGCATGCGATCGTCGTGCCGTCACGACCTCGCGACGTCATGGACTCCGTCGTTCCCATATTGTGCAATTTCTTTGCTGATCTCTTCATTACCTCGACGTGGCAAGTTATGAGGACCGGCATAGGCACAAAGAGCTGCGTCGATGGTCTTCGCTTCCAAAACACTGCAACTCTTGGAATATGGGACTTAGATACTCTTGGACTTCAGACGAACTACAGGACGGACCGTCATAGACAAGACGGCACCGTCAACAAGATTCTGACTAACCACGCATTGAGTCAGACTTCCCCATGAGGAAGGAGAGGAAACAGCAGGGGAAAGAAGAAGCCACCTTCGTCCCATCCACACCATCCCAGTTATTTCACCTCACCCAAGCATCGTCTATCTACCCTCCCTCTCACTGACTCCCCCATTCTTTTCCTTTAACACCAACCACTACCTCCACTACGAACGTCACAAGCACTGCGAGCGATATAGTCATAGCTCCGTAGGTGCGTCTCTTCTGCATTTCTTCGCTCATAATCTCCGCATTCTCTTTGGCCAGATTTCATGCAAAAACCAAGAGAAACTTATATAAAAATTAGCTCAAAAAAGTCTTTTGGACACACTAAACTTAAGAGAAAAATATTAATAATATCGTGCAACCACTGGTTATATCAGGTTCCATCAATTCCAACCTGTAATCTGACAGAGTTTCATAATGCAAATTCATCACCAGGAATGTGACATTAACAAATGACTTCCTTTCTCCAATTAGGTTCCTCCTAGTTATCATTCTGTTTCGATCCCGTATCATGACTAGAGTAGGCGTTTCTGGAATGGAGAATTATTTGTTTCTTGAATTAAGAATGATCCAAATAATATTTTAATTTAATATTTAGTTTATCGCATTAAATTTCAGAAACCCTGGTATAATGGTCAGACATTTTAATACTTCAGATATACATGCCTCATTTATTAATGCATCATATCAGCTAATGTGGATTCTCAGTTTGGCTATGCTTCAGTTTTTAAGCTATCAAATATACAGAAATTTGCTCATATCGTAGTTTAACACAAAATTCATAGGGTAGCATACTATCCAGTTGGACTAGGGTTTCAGCATACCCAAATGTACCCATAAATACTAGTAAAGTAAGTTGTAAGTCCCATCTGTGGCCATCAGTTTAGTGACACGTCCCGACTTTATTGCCCCACCCCATAACCATATTTATATTTCAGTTAGTAAAAGTCTAGGCATGTTATAAATTTTTTCATTGCCATCATGTTAGATCAACATTGAGTATATATGTTCAGAACATTATACTTGAGTTTGTGCTTGTTCAGTATGTGTTATTTTAGATTTAACTCTATCGTACGTGATCACCCCCCCCATACCTTTCAATACTGAGCATAGGTGGATACATCTTCGCTGTTATGTTTAGCTTAGGTTTCAGCATACATATGACGCTGAGACAGGTTCCCGATCTCTTAGTTCAGCAAAAAATTAGTGGTGCTCTAAGCGACAATAGTGCCATAATATTATTTTCATTATTTTAGTCTTTTTAGTTTCAATTTCTAAATTCGTTGGCCCGGAATGTCTAGCATTCTATGCAGTTAGAGATTATTTTAAGATAGCGATACATTCATCTCGGTTTTCAGTTACTATCTCTTTGTATGAAACTCATCGATGTATATATCTTAGTTATAGTCTATGAGTATTCCCATCCTTTTCATTGTATTTATCACTTAGATTCCGCTCAATATTATTATCTTTAGTATGTTCATGACATGTTAACAAGAGTTATCGGGGGATTACTTCTGGGCCTAGTTCCCCATGTCTGCATTTTCGGGATTAGCTTGGGGTGACATCTTAGACCGTTGCTGGTTGCATTTGTCTAACCAAAGGACATGAAACAAAAAACTCACAATGACCAATCGTATTTGAAAGTGCCGTTGGAATATCAATTTCCCTAACTTCAATGATGGTAGCCAACCTGAGGTCAGTTTTTTAACGAACAAGCCCACCTGAAGCTGATCGTAAAGACATTAATCCTCGAAAGAGGATACTCATTCTTTATGGTAAACATGTTTAACAAACAATAGTCTATCAAATGTAAGTGAACCATTTTTTCTCATAAATAGGACAGAAGGGAGCCAAGGTGAGACACTTGTGAAATAAAGCTTCTCTTAAAAGGTACTGTAAACACGTCTGTTAACTCTTTAACCTCTATGGTCTATTCTATATGGAACGGAAATATTATATCAGACGAGTATCTCAAACAAGATCTATACTGAGTCTATACTATCTACTGGAAAAGACTTTTTGAAACGCTTTTACTAATGCGGACTCAATAAATTGATGGTACCTCACGCTTGAGTCATTAACTCGAACTAAGTGATAGAAACACTCTTAGAAACTAACTTCCTTCTTTAGGTATGAACTGAAATTGATCTTTAGCACTATGAACTGTTTTTCCACTGTAGACTGGCCTCATTTTGAAACATAACACTTGAGTTCTCTAGAGTTCACAATCAAGTGAGGCTATAAACATACGTGAGAAACCCAGTCCCTAATAAGAATGACATCAAAATCTATATGTGTAACCAATTGATAGCCATGGCGCTACCTGCAAAGTGATCCAAAAATGATGACAATCACGATGACTCTCTCACAAAAATTGACAACCCCAACAGGTGTAGCAAAAAACTGAATGCGTTAACTAAGGTACGCAGGAATAATATTAAAGTAATTGACAACATATGAAGAGTTACAAGAGGAAAATCAATCCTCAGTCTAGAAAAGCCATAAAAAAGTAAGGTCCCACAGACTGACTTAAATCCTACCAGTGGAAAACATAGGTAAATCCTCTTTCCATGGCCCAATTGTTGAGAGCATACAAGCGGTTTGTTCCGCAGCCGGCACTGCGAAGTAAGCTCATCTACGTAACCCCTATATGTAGAGCAAATATGGATGACCTGTGATCTATTGCCCCCATTACCAGTTCTCTTTTATTCTTTGGAAACATTTCTCAATGAAATGTCAGTTTGACCTACGTGAAACAAGCATTGGTGCCCTCATGAAAATACTTAGTGTTTTACAACACTTTGTGAGGTAGGAGGCTTACTACCCCCTTGCGCCACAACTACCAGGAAAGGAAGTTTAACAAAGCAATTATAACAAGCTACTCGCCCATTATTATTAGATGAAGGTGCAGTAGAATATGATGGAACAGGAACCCCTACTGTTTTGGGGGGGGAAGGATTATCCGTTGGCATTTCTTCTTTTGATTGCCCAAACTAATCGCTCTCTTAGCCCTTTTGTCTGAGCCTCTTTCTATCTCTCATCTTTCTTCTCTACCGGCTTCACATATATCCTAAATTCCATAAATGTACAGCTCCCAGAGAGCAGGATGTTCGGTCCATCTTTTCTTTTATAGACGACCCCAGCTACAGCAACAAATTAAGATCATTCTACTACTCTGTCCTTAACTATCTATTTTTGGAGCAAAAAGGAGATAGTTGGGTGAACTTCACCAAAACTTATTCAAACTTAGAGATCCTGCTGAAGTGTGAGGAACTCACGACCTTGTCCTCTTCAGTTCTCAGGGTATGGTAAGAAATGCCCCAAGGAAAGCTTCCTCAAAACAGGACCAACACGCCGGCGATTACATCCCCATCCCTACCCTCTTCAACAGATCAATCTAATTTAGCAACACCTTGATGGACGAGTATTTGAGTTGGAATTATAAAAACATAGGCTGAAAAGATATGGAAGAAATCACCTGGGCTCAACTTAAATCAAATAATGGAACTTATTTCCATATAAAAGGATTTTAACGTATGTGCGCAAATAAAGGAAAAGTTCATAAAATATTTTGTCAACACTTCGTCTATACAAAATTAAACATAAACACTAAATGTATATAAAAATATAATAAAATGATGTAAAAAATAGGATTATCTTCTGTGGAGTTCTCTAACAGACAACCCATCACATAGTGTAATATAGTGGTAAAACGATCTAACTATGCTGCCAAGGCATACATATCGTGCCAAAGGTATAATACCATGAATGCCTAAGGGGATTATACTAGTCTACTTTTTTAAAAAGGATTCATCCAAAAAGTATGACATATTCACACTGGTGGGCTACAGGTTTTCCGGAGACGTGAGTTATTGAACTCATGCTAGTCCTAGGTTCGGTGCTCAATAATACTCTCAAAATATATTGTCCTTTTTTTTCAAAACTTCTTATGTGATTTGAGGGATTAGACGCCAAAAAAACTTATCTCGAAGGCAGTCTTTGAATTTGATGTTTTCTGCTTTCCATTTAGAAAAGAATTACTCTTTTTTTAAACTAGCCCAAAGGCTCTTTGAAATCTCAGTCCTTCTTATCTAAATGTGAAAAGATTGTTTATCTTTGTTGATCTCATATATTCTTTGAAGAAAAGACACTGACTTTACTTGTACGTGAGCTAAAACTTAAAAGGACTTAAAATAGTTAATGTTTGTAAAAGACTTAGGTAAAACTTGAAATGAATTATTTACTTGAATCTTGACTTCTCTTTACCGCGATTTAAAAATTTTGAGTTGTTCTTGGGGGGGGGGACATGGACTCTCAACTGATTTTTGACTTGACTAATGGATTCAAGGATTAAGCATTTGTGTCTTGAAGTCTTATGTTTTTTAGGAATTATTTTAGAACATGAGGAAAAGACGCTAAAATCAAGCCATAGGGTGGGTCCGCGCGAATAGAATAACTACTATTTGGTTCCGGAAACTTCTTTTGAGGCATAAAAGCTCGTGTCAGCTCCTGTGACGTAGAGTAATTTCATTTCATGGAACAGGTCTTGCGGACACGCTCCCCATTCAAATCTAACCCACTCGAAATTTGTATTTGTTTTTCTTTCCCCACTCCACACAAACACGATTCTTTTTATAAATAATTTTTGAGAACAGATACCCCATAAATATAAATAAGAATTAACCTGAAAGACTATATAAACCACAACACGTAACAAACTCAGAGTTATCATCTGGGCAAATTCAAGAATAACAAAGGAAATTCAAGAAAAATAGGAATCAATTTTTTCATCAATATTAAAACACTTTAGGAAGAATCCAACTGAACTAATATGCTTGGCACGTGGGAGAAACGACATACAAACGTTATGAGAGCCGCACATAGGGAGGTCAACCAAGTTCATTATGTTTTTTAAAACTATGTTTTTCTAAAAAAATATATTAAATGTTATATTGCATTTTTTAAGCTTCTTTTTAATGTACTTTTAAATATATAACAAATTACAAATTAAAACGAATAATTAAGTTTGCAAATCATTATATTCTAGATTAAAATGTTCAAATCTTTAAAAATACACCATATATGCACAAATTTAATAGAAGAAGCCAAAAATTTTCAAAAAATAATAAATATATCATAAAATCATTTCAATAATAACCCACATATATTTTATTTTTAATATATGACTCCCTCTTTTTGATTTATATGAACTTTTTTTATTTTTCATTTCCAAAAGAAAATAGAAAATAACTTATGAATTTAATTTTTTTTTATAGGAATATTAAGATCATACAATTAAAAAAAAAACAATACAGAAAATATATGTATACATATAAATTTTAATTTTTATATTGATAGGTTCCACCTAATATTATATTGATACATAAATTATTAAGAGCTAGGTGTAATCATATTTTTATTTACTTCATATAATAAATAGATATCCAATAACATTAAAAAAAAAGAAAAAATAACAAAAATAAGGTAATACTATAATAATAAACTAAAGATTGTTCTAGAACTGATGTTAAGTTTTCTGTATCTTCTTGGTAGATTTTTGAATGAATGAAGTGACAGTTTTACCTTTGATCATCATTAATTTATATATAGAAAGATTTTTCTAGAATCATTTATTCTTGATAGATTTGTTGAACTTACATTTTATTCTTGGTCATCTTCAATACAATTTATAATCCTATAATTTTATTGTAAAGTTACTTTTTAACATCTTTTCGTAATTGCAATCTAATATATATTATTAATTTCATCACACTCTTTTATTTTCATAGTATATTATTTAGAGAAGAATTAAATATGAAATTTTTGATATCAAAAAGTAGCACGGGTTTTTTTAGAAGCATTAAGTGAATATCATATAACTCACAAAAGAAAGAAAAAGAAAGTGAACTAATAACCAAATAAGTTAATGTAGACAATAAAGTTTAAGATGTTTTAGAATTATTTAATTTTTTGGTTATTCATTCTTATAATTTGTGTTAGCATGACATTTACTTTTTCCATTGTCAGTATTCACTGTATATATATAAAGATAATTCTGAAATTATTCATATATGTCGTTATTATTAGCACTCCCTTGGTAGCTACTAATTTCATCAATCATCTATATGTAGTAAAAAGAATTACTGCGTATAATTGGGTATCAAAGAGAAAGTAGGATTAAATAATATTTTTTACACAAACAACTGAAATTGTATATTATAAATTGGGGTCCAGAAATTGAAAAATACTCAAGTTATGCGGGAAAAATGAAAAGAGAGCACTGAAGATAAAAAAAAAATCAGAAGAGAAAAGACACTTACTTGTAGAGGAGAGAAAAATTGAGACACAATGAAGGTGAAGCGAGGGGAAAGACGGAGAAGCTCTCTTCTTGTGTCTAAAGTGATAATCTAGAAAATTCCTATTTATAGTCATCTAGGTTAGTATATTTAGTGGAAAAGATACTTTTACCCTTGGTTCATTCTTGGGCTTCTCTCTTTATAAAAATTTCTTTAGTGTGTGATGAGATCAGTAGTAGAGATTAATATCACAAATGCTATTTCGTACCCTTTGGCCGTTCCAATTCATAAATTTCTAATTGTAATAGTAAAGACTATTTAACCTGGTCCGTCTCAATTCCATCAATTCTTTTATATAGTAGTAATTTGTTTTTGTGTGTGTGATTATATAATAGTAGATATTATTAATAGTAAAAGATTATTTCTCTTGGTCGTCCAAAATTCATCATCTTCTAATTGTAGTAAAAAGAATCCCACACATATAAATTAGGTATCAAGAGAAAATAGAATCTACTTCATAAATAATGATTTTTACTCAAATAAGCCAGATTGTATATATAAATTGGGGTCTAAAAGTTAAAAATTACTCAATTTATGAAAAAATATGAACAGAAGATCACAGAAGATTTTAAAAAAAAAATAGAGAGAAAAGAACTTATGGAGAAGAAACGGAGACAACAATGAGAGTAGAGTGAACATGATGGAAGAGACAAGCTCTTTATTGTTTCTTGTAACGACCCTGTTTAGTCGTTTTGAGCAGCAGATTTATTTATGGAAAAATTGGCACTGATGAGGTAGACGAGATCCCACGACACAGCTAATAGGAACGATGACCGTTGCGAAGGGGGTCTCGTTCCAAAACACTTAGAAGTTATGAAATAGGTACTGAGATCCGACTCCTTGAACGTCACGACGGGGTGGCAGGACGGGACCGTCTGAGGCACATGGAGGGCCGTCATAGAATCTTTAATGGAAGTGGATCTCTAAACTTTGTGACGGAAGAGCAGACGGACCGTCGCAGGCACGACGGGCAGTCACAGGCGCGTAATCCTGACCTGCGGTCGAATTTCTGTTAAATTATTTTAAGGGGAGGTTTTGGACTATCCTGCTTATAATATGACAAGTAGTGATTAATGTTAATAATTTAATTACTGGGGGTGTTAAAAAGGAGACCAACTTGGAATAAACGGGGTTGGTTGTTTATACATCTTTTATACTTTTCAATTCTATACTAATTAGGGTTAAGAAAGAGGGTTTTGGAAGGAATAAGGAAAATAGGAAAGCCACAAAGAGAGGGGAGAATGATCGAGAGAGGAGGGAAACGAGAGGATAGCAAAAGATTTGAGGTTTGCTTGCTTGTCAAGAACCGGACATTTAGAATTAGGGGATCGCGGCGGTGTTCACTAACCGGACAAGTAGAATTAGGGGACGGGGTTGTCATTAACTGACACATAGAATTAGGGATCGGGTGCACGAAACCGGACACGTAGACATTAGGGTATGGGGTGTCACGACTGGACACGTTAGAATTAGGGGATCGGTGTCACGAACCAACACGTAGAATTTGAGGAGAGGAGTGCACGTTCCGACACCAGGTTAGTATCTGGAGCGAGTGCAAGTACCGAAAGAGAGAAATAAACATAATGAATCTTGAAAGACTTAATATACTTAATCTAATTGAACCCAATTCCCAAATGGGTTATGGCATTGAGGCTTGAGTATTCATGGGTGAACTTGGCGCGTGCTTACATTAAGATGATAGAAAAACTTGTTGTTGCTAATGTTGAGTATGTGTTGATTAGGAATTATTGGATATATTATGTTTTTCTATTTTGCGTGGCCGTTGATACCACTCATACTTGTGTTTTATACTGGACCCCTACTGTATGTTCTCTTTTTTCCATTTGTGGATTGCAGCAAATGTGTCATCGTCTTCAAACCAGCCGCAACTCAGCCAGTCTCATAAAGCCAGATTTCAGGGTGACCTATTGCTTCTAGCCCTTGGAATGGTTCTTCCTTATCAGTCTGATTGCCTTGAGATTCCGCCATGGACTAGATTTACTTTTTTAGCTCTTAGATACTCTTAGATTAGTAATGTGAGGATAGATGTTATGTGGTGATGATTTCCAGGTTTTGGGATAAATAGTATGAGTTTTTATAAGTTATTTAATCGATTTTCATTAATGCATTTTAAGTCTCCGAATTATATTTTGTTATTTATGAGTTGAAACGTTGGGGAATTGGAGGGTTGGTGCGCTCAATAGTAGGATAAGTGTGGGTGCCAGTCGCGGCCCGTTTTGGGGCGTTGACAAACTTGGTATAAGAGCATTAGGTTCGTTAGGTCTCATCACACAAGAACTAGGTTAAGTAGAGTTTAAGGACTGTAAGGAACGGTCATTAGGGGGACGCCTTACTTTTCTCTTGAGAGGCTTAAGACTTTAGAAATTCTATTCCTTCTTTACTTTCTGCTATGACGAGATCCAATTGGTATCTAGGTGATACCCAAATTGGTATCTGACATTTCACTCTCATTTCGTAGATGGTTGGTTATTAACTAGGCAACGGACTACCGTCAAAACACCAGCACCAGGCGGGACAGGGTGAGTCGAGCCAGCACTGGGCTGTAGCCGAGGAGGAGGAGCAGGACCCAAGAGGTCGTTGGTAGAGGTCGGGGGTTGAAGTCATTGAGGAAGTGGACAAAGCCACCTGCCCCACTAGTACTGGGCGGTGGTGACTCCTCCAACCGACCTGGGGAAGTATGTAGAGAGGGTTGAGGATAGGGGAAACTGAGCAAGTGCCCAAATGAGGAATACCACCCCAACCTACCCCAGAGATGATAAATCGGTCTTGCTGATCTTAGTGGGTTATCTGATCAAGGTCAAACACCTCCAGTGTTGTCTGCACCAGCACCCAGGTTCCGGAAGTACGACAAGCCACTGCCTGAGGCTTCCCCGCATGGATGCCTAATTGGAAAATAGGCACGTTTCCTCGTTTGACGATAGGCTTTCGATAATGACCAAGCGATCAGCAGAACTTTTCAGAAATCATGAAATTGAACCTCCAGTCTTCAGGGGCTGAATCTGAGGATGCCTATGATTTTCTGGTGATTGTCATGAGTTACTACATAAAATGGGCTATAGTGGAAACGATTTGGACGTGAGTTGTAACTATCAGTTTTCAAGGAAACGCAAAATGTCCCTCCACGGTGGCGGTCACCATTTCGAGTGTCAACCGGACACATACACCACCTATGACTTGGGCGTCATTCGCTAGCTTATTATGGAGAAGTACATTCCCCGGACTGAGGGATAGGAGGAGAGATTGAGTTCTGAGCCTAGAGCAAGGCAGAAGGAATAGGTATGACACCAACTTGCTTCAGTTCACAGGAGCGAATTCGCCATTTTGTGAAGGGCGAGGTCAGATATGAGATTTCAGGCCTTTATGGTAGCGGCTACAGCGAAATTCTTCCAGGAAGTGGCTTAGACTTCGTGATAGAGGGTGTTGGGAGTGAAGCCGATGATTCACCATGGCATCTACATCTAAAAGGTTTTGAAAAGGAGGTGAGTTTAATGGTTCTAATCTAGAGGACAGGGTTCAGGAGGTTACTAGTCCGACAATTCCGTCTTCATTACATACAGTAGTGGGGGTTCCACCTCAGGACCGGTCACATTTCTTGAGGTTGGAGGTTATTCCCAAACCTGGCCATTCTCACAGAGACCTATGTAGACCCAAGAGATGTTATGGATTGTGGGGAGGATGGACCATATTAGGAGCAAGGAATGTCCAAAAACAGAGTTATCGACCCACAATAGCTAGAGGAGAGGTGGTCATGGTTAGAAGGCCGTTATTCTGGGGCACGACGTGGTGGACGAGGGTAATAGCAGCCCGGACTCCCAACCAAACAAGGACGGGGAGGCGGTGACAGGACAAATGGATCTACTATAAAACCCATGGTAGAGGCAACAGGTAGACAGGTGATAGGGCCAATTGTTACGCTTTCACTGGGCGGTCTGAAGCGGTTGGCATCCGATGTGTTCCCAGGTAATCTTTTGGTTGTGTGCAGGCTTCTGTATTATTGATCCTTGGCCTCAACATTTTCATATGTATCGTCCCCTCATTTGCTACTTGTCTTAATTTACAGTGTTTATTGCTGGACATGGCCTATTCGTGTTCTACTCCGGTGGTGAGTCTGTGGATAGTTGAAACGGTATATAGGTCTTGTCTGGTGACTTTTGTGGGAGCAAGATTCATTGGTAGACGGGTCATCTTAGAAAATGGTTGTTTCGATTGTTAATTATGGGTATGACTTGGTTTCTTCACAATTTTTGCAAAGCTATTAGATATAATGCTAAAACTTTGTAAACGTTGGCAAAAGACTGGGACAGATCCGTTGTATGGGTGGGTGATTAAGGATAAACTACACTTCCACTCCAGTTTAGTATCATTCCTTTCTTCCTTGTAAGGCGAATGGTTAGTAAAGTGTTTAGCGTTCTTGGCACACCTCAGGGATTGATACTACCCCAAGACTTTGATTTGAGTCGGTTCGGTAGTTGTGAGTTTCTGGATTGTGGTTCCCAACAGACCTTCATCGGTGTATGCCACCGTGACAGGGATATTGACTTTGCCTTGATTGGAGCCGGGTACTAGTCCCATTCCATACCCCCTTATAGAATGGCTCCAGGAGAGTTAAGGAGTTGTTAAGGTTAAAAGCCCCAACTTCCAAGAATTGTAGGGAAAGGCTTTATTAGAACGAGGGCATCCCCTTGGGGTGGTCCTGTTTTGTTTGTGAAGAGAAAAATGGAAGTATCTTCGGTGTGCATAGATTACCGGCAACTAAATAAAGTAGTAACTGTAGAACAGATTCATCTTCCTCGTTCATTGATGATTTGCTTCGATCAGTTACAGGTGGCTTGGTCTTCTCCAAATTGACTTGAGGTCTGTGTTTATCATAAGTTGAAATACGGGCAGCAGATGTGCCAAAGACGCTTTTCGAACCCAATGTATGGGATTATAATTCTGGTAATGTCCTTTGGACTTAACGAATGCCCGATTGCTTTCATGGAGCTTTGAACGGGATTTGTTTAAGCCTATCTGGATCTCTTTTGATCGTATTTATTGATGATATACTGACAGTACTCAAGAGTAAGAAGGAGAATGAGGAGCATTGAGAATTGCTTGTTGGAAATGTTAGGGAGGAAAAAAGCTTTATGCCAATTCTCCAAGTGTGAGTTTTGGCTAGATCAGTGTATTGTGGGGGCACGCATGGTTGTAAGGATGGTGGTGATGGTATAGATACTTTAAGATGAAACAGTGAGGAATGGGTAAGACCTACTATGTGTCAGAAATAAGAGTTTGATGGTTTAGCCAGATACTACCGTCGATTTGTTCTCAAAGGCTTCTCTTCTATTGCCTCCCCAACTGAGAGAACTGACTAAGAAGAAATGTTCCATTGTAGGGTTTCGAATAATGTGAGGAAAGCTTTCAGATAGCTCAAGAAACCGTTGCTTGACTACGCACCTATCCATTAACCTTCCAGTAGAGAGTTAAAACTTCATTGTCTATTGTGATGATCTATTCTGGTTTGGGTTTGCAATGCTAATGCAAGAGAAGAATGTGATTGCTTATGCTTGAGGCAATTAAAGGTGAATGAACGTAACTATCGAACCATGATTTAGAATTGGACTGCAGTCGTGTTTGCATTTAAAGCAGTGGAGAAACTATCTATATGGGTTAAGTGTGAAATGAAGTCTATACGGATCATCGTTAGCCTAAAGTATGTCTTACTCAGAAAGAAAGATTTGCATTTGAGACAGAGGAGGTGGGTTGGAACTACTTAGGATTATATGTTACAATCGTATCACCCGGGAAGGAAAAAAGGCCCTTTATGTTCTGTGGCAGGAGGCATAAGTAGAAAAGAAGGGGAGAATGGGTAGTTTAGCCCACTACAAGTTTTAGACGCCCATTGGATAGAGCAGGTCGACTTGGCTAATTCCTTATGAGATTAGAGAAATGAGAAGAAGGATTTTGCCAGTGTGGGATGGAGGCCGAGGATCTTCGTTTCTTGAAAGATCAAGGGGAAATAGTTTGATGATGAGAAAACTAAGCGAAATTAGGATATGGTGTGTGCGAGGAGAACTAAAAGAGCAATAATGGTGAGGAAGATGGTTTTGAAGACTTAAGGGCAAGGTAGTGTGCCCCGTGTCGAGATTCTGATCCACACTATTCTTACAGAGGGCTCATAGTTTCGGATATCTATACGCTGGTGCAACCAAGATGTACCGTGACCTAAAGCCACCTTTTGGTTGGAGTAGAATGGAAGCGCGGACATTGTTGATTTGTTGCCAAATGTCCAAATTGTCAGGAAGTAAAGTATGAACATCAGAGAGAGGCCCAGAGGAACACTTCAGAGAATGACCCATTCTGAATGGAAGGGGAGAGAATTGCAATGACTTCGTGGTTGGTCTTCCAAAGACATTGGGCAAGTGTGATGCTGTTTAGGTTAATTTGTGGATCGATTACTAGGTCTGCTCATTTCATTCCGGTTAGGTGGACTTGACAATGCAGAAAAGTTACTCCAGACTCTCCCATCTCAGACAAGTGTTTGCGTTGAATGGAGTTCCACTTTCCCATCCTATCAGATAGAGGTAGCAAGTTGTACTTCTATGTTTTGGAGAACATTGCATGCTGAATATGGTACTAGGTCTGGACCTGAGGTACTGCATTTCACCTCAGAACCGAGGGGCAGTCTGTGCGAAACAATTCAGGTGTTGGAAGATTGCTTCGTGCTGTGTGACTAGAATTTGGTGGTCATTGGGGATAAATTCTTACACCCTTAGCAGATTTTCATACACAATAATAGCTATCACTCAAGTATTGATATGGCTACTTTAGAGCCATTGATGGGAGGAGATGTAGGTCTTCATTGTTGGTTTGATGCATATCAGGTTAGACTGGGGTACTGAACTTTGAGGGAATTCATTAGAGAAGGTGAATATTCAAGACAACAGCTTTAGCGGCCTCAAAGTAGTAAAAAAGGAGTATGCAGATCGAAATTGGTTAGGGCTCTTGGAGAGTTCATGGAGGGTGAGCAAAAGTCTTGCCTGAAGTTTGCCCCGTGGAAAGGGGTGATGAGGTGGTAAAAGAGGTAAGTTAAGGCCAAGGTATATGGACCATTGAAGTCTTTAAGCGAGGAGGGGAGGTGGCTTATTGAATTGGCCTTGCATTAGGGCTTGTCAGAGGATACAGGTATTTCAGTGTCTATTGCCTGAAAGATACCAATGGGGATAGAAACTAACATCATTAGTTGGATTCAGTTTGCTTGATGAAAATTGACTTATAGGAGGAGCCTTTTGCCATTCTGATAGAGAAATTTGCAAGTTGAGATCAAGGAGATTGCATCCATACAAAAAGTTCAATAGAAGAAATCCACCAGTTGAGAGTCCACTTGGGAGGAGGAGGATGACATACAACCAAGAAAGTCCCACACCGTTTACGATTCAGGACTCCTTTTTGCCCTTGTTTTTCTTCTTATGATCGTTCGAGGACGAACGAGGGGTAAATTGTATTATTGTAATGCACCTGTTTAGGCGTTTTGAGCAGCAGATTTTATTTTCTGGAAAAAAACTGGCTGAGCGGCGGGATCTCACGACCGGACATAATAGGCACGACGGACCGTCACGGGTCTCGTTCCAAACACTTGAAATTAGAATTAGAAACTTTGGGTACGAGTCGATCTCTGAACTCAGACGGGTGCAGGACGGACCTCTCAGGGGCATGACGGGGCCGTCACAGACTCTTTAATGAATTGGAGTCTCTGAACTCTTGTGACGGAAGAAGCAGACGGACCCGCTAGCAGGCACGCCGGGCCGTCACAGCTGCGTAACCTTGACATGGGTCGGATTTCGTTAAATATTTTCAGGCGTTTGGGGGACTATTCCTGCTTTTATAATTATAAAGTTAGTTTTTAATGTTAATAATTAATTACTTGGGGGTTAAAGGAGACAACAGAATTAAAAAGTGGTTAGTTTATACATCTTTTAAACTAATTATATACTAATAGGGTAAAAAAGAGGGTTTTGGAATAAGAAAAAGAAAGAACACGAGAGGAGAACGATCGAAGGAGCAGGGGAAACAGAAGAGGATAGCAAAGAGTTTTGAGGATTTGCTTGCTTGATCAGAACCGACACGTAGAGTAGGGGATCGGTATCACGAACTGGACACGTTAGGAATTAGGGGATCGGCAGGGTGTCACAAATGACACGTAGAATTAGGGGATCGTGCTGTCCACGAACTGACAAGTAGAATAGCGGATCGGATTGTCAACGACCGACACGTAAAATTAGGGGATCGTGGTTGTCACGAACCGACACGAGAATTCGGGGATGGGTGTCACGAACCGACACGTAGAATCGGGGATCGGAGTGTTCACGTTCCGACACTAGGTAGTATTATGGAGAGGAGTACCAGTAGTGTCACGTACCGAACATGAGAGAAAGAAAGAAACATAATGAATCTTGAAAGACGTTACACAATATACTCACATCTAATGAACCCCAATCCCAAATGGGTATGCATGAGGCTTGAGTCTACATGGGTGAAAATTGGCGGTGCTATTAATGATTATAGAACTTGGTGTTGCTATATGTTGGTATTGAAGTTGATTTATGATATTATTGGATATATACTTTTCTATTTTGAGTGGCCGATGTTACCTACTCAGTACTTGTGTTTATTATGACCCCTACTGTAGGGCTATCTTTGTACATTTGTGCGAGTGCAAGCAAACGTCTGCAACGCTTCAATCAGCCGCAACTCTAGCCCGTCTTCATCAAGGCCCGATTTCAGGGGAGCTATTGCTTCTAGCTTGGACTGGTGGATTCTTCTCGTCATGTCTGATGCCTTGAGATGCCGGTTGGACTAGCTTTTACTTATTTAGCTCTTAGATACTCTTAGATTAGTAATTTGAGGATAGATGGTCTTGTGGTGCTGACTTCCAGGTTTTTGGAAATAAATTGTATTGAGTTTTTATCAAGGTATTTAAGCGATTTTCATTAATGATTTTAAGTCGTCCGCATTGATATTGTTATTTATGGTTGAAAAGTTGGGATGGATGGGTTTTTGGTCTCGCTCAACATAGTAGGATCAATGGGCGTTGGGTGGCGTCGCGGCCCCGTTTGGGGTAGTGACTTTCTAAAGTGATAAGTCTGAAAAAAATTCCTATTTTATAGTCCTATAGGTAGAATTCTTAAGTGGAAAAGACACTTTTATCCTCGGTCATTCTTGGGCTTTCTCTTATAAAAGAAATTCCTTTTAGTGTGTGAAGAAAAATTCTTGGGTGTACCATGTAGACTCGTCCTTTTCAGAACTATTTATTGGATCATTTGCATCTATTAACAGAATGGAGTCAGAAACATAGATATGGCAAAGACTTGAAATATTTCTGAAAATGGAATGATCTTTGAATTCAAGTTCACATTTTTTTAATGAGGATCTAGATAATTCACCCACACATAATCATTCAGCTCGGTACACATATCTCCCCAGAATGTATTTGGGAAATCTAACATGCACCTCAAACCTCATTTTGGATCCATCTTGGTGCCATGGAGCAAGTAAAAATTTATATCTTACGCACATCAAATTTTGAGAGTGAAATTATTAGGTTCTGGACGGTGACCAATGTGCTGGGGACCTTGGTTGGCTTGATCACCAGTACATGCTAAATGAATTTATATCATACAAATTTTATTTGAGAGATATGTTCTTCATCATCAGTGGTCTAGCTATAGGGGCGGATACACATTCCGCTAAATCAAAACCGGCATATATTAAAGACAACATTGACTTTATAGTTGGAACTATGCTCTTTAATTTTGTAATTCAAGTAAACAACCTTATAAAAAACCAAATGTATGTTAATACAAAGTGCACATGTGGACCATACCAGAGATGCATCTATTAATCAAAATAGCAAGCGGTCACATGGAAGTAAAAGGACCCATATTCACCTTTTATAGTTTCCAATAATTTAGGGGATACGATCCCAACTTGCTGGTATAATGATCATTTTATAATGAGGACAAGCACAAAAGAGAATTCTTGAAGATATTTGCTTTCGTCAACATATAACCAGTGAATTCTCAATTTCTTCTTTGCATCAAAGTAGCGGAAGAGGAAGGGACAAAACATACCCCACCCAAAACCCCCACCCCCACCTCCACCCGCCCCCACACACTTCAATCCCCCGGATTATGCCAAAACTCTGATATTTAATCAAGTAAACTTCTAGTCTTACTTTTGAAGGGATCCCCCCCCCCCCCCATCACTATGCCCGTTATTTTATACACACAACAACGAGAAAAAAAATAGGATTAATCTTTATACAATTATAATATTATTTACCCACTTTGATGGTAGTAGTTAATGGAAAATATTAAATCTTCCCATAATTTTAGTCTCAATATAATATTTTTCTTCATTATTCTGAAATTGAAAAAACATCTTTTGAGACTTACTACAACAACAATATTATTGAAGAATTTCTTCCTCCAAATAGTAACAATTAGCCCTTTCCGATATTAAGGAATTTCTGGTACTACTAAATTTCACAATGTCTTCTTATGGGGCCATCTCCTTCAGGAGCAATTTTTTATTATTATAATGATTAACAATTAATACATTTCAACATTTATTTCTGATAACAATGACAAATTGTGTGTTCGCCACACAATAATATTTTATATTTATAATGGTCACAACCTTTACAGAAAAAATTTATTCTTTATTTTGGTCTCCTTATAGTTATTTTAAAATATACCACACTATTTGTGTTCATACTCAAATATATATATGACAAAATAAACATTATGTCAAAAGATTTTTCTTTCAATCTCTCCAACCTCCCGTACATGTGAGATGTGGACATTTATCCAACCCTACCTGAAACATTTTCTTCTCCCTACGAAAACACAAGGCACATTTCTTCAAAAAAATGGACCATAACATTTGTACAGTTTCATAAGTTTTATTAGAATCTCATTATCATGTTTGGACATTATGTAAACTCCCTCACCTCACTTTAAGAGGTCAAATGTACCAAATGTACTACCAACTTTGTCTCTTTATTTTGATGGAGTAGTTACAGAACTTTTTAAACTATGTTGTTGCACCAACAACAAACGTGACACAACTTCTCATACCACTTTGATGGAGAAAATACCTTAACAATTACCTTCCATTGAAGGACCATCGTAAGTACAATGGGGTCCAATAACCTTTTATAAAATTTTAATGGATAAACAATTGTCTTCACATTGACGGAACAGCTTAAGAACCCATATTATGTCTTCATTTTAATTACCATAGTGATGACCATTAACTTTTTACACCATACTTATATCATACAGTCAACCACTTGTCATTTTCGACAACATGCATTTGCTAGCACATTCACATTAAGAAGGAATGGCAGGCAAATTAATGCATAATATTTTATGACTTTCAATGAAAAGTATAGAACTTATTGTTAGTAATCATCATATAAACAGTAGTAGTGAATTAGGACTTAAATTCAAGATTTACCCATAAATTATAAAGACGCATTTGGTCATAAATCGCCGGGGGACTTGAACCCAACTTCTAATTATCTGTGCACCGAGACTTACCGATGTCTTACCCACTGTGCGGTGAAAGAATTCACCGTCTTCCCCTCAAACCAATGTCTTATAAATCAAATACATTACCAAAAATAATAAATATTAAATATCATAAATTAATCTGCTTTGACTTAAATTGAATATAAAATGAACAAAAATATTAATTGAACAAATGTTAGAATATAACTCCCAGGTAAAAATAAAATTTAAAACATTGTACTCACAAATTGTTGTGGAAGTCTCATAATTTACAAATCATATCGAAAACCACAAACAAACTTTTGTTTAGTACAAATAATATATGAATATGAAGTATTACTTTGCATGCAGGAATTACTCGGGGCAATTCATTAAAAAACTAAGAAATACCTACCATGATTTTTATACGGCGAATGAAAAAACTCGTGATGATTAACGGTTGTAAAACTAACGAACAAAAGAAAATATTAGGATGAAGAGAAAAATACTATAAGACCAAGAGACCAATATAAGAGCACTTTCTTTCTTTAAAGTATTGCCAAAATCTTCAAGGTAACAATATGCAACTTATGCCTCTATTTATATTGTAACAAGAGGCATCCCAAAAGGTTAGTCATAACAGACTTAACATAGATATAATGCGGAGGTATGAAAGTGAAAGATTACAAGCACTAATGGTTTATTATAAGGTGGAGGTTTGAAGGTTATGAATCAATTTCATAATGAGGAACAAGGAAAGGGAAAGGGAAAATAGGGGATAATGGATGCGTAACTTATGGTTCAGTGGAATCCCACACTTATAATATTTTATAACAGTTTCAGTAGAATAGTTCATGTAAGTATGCATGACGAAATTTAGCCCTTTGAAAAAAAATTTTCACAAAAATTAAAATACAATTTATAGATTTTTTTTAATTATATGAAATGACAATATATCCTGATAGTCCTAAACTTAATTTTTCGTTTGGTACCTAAATAGAAAAGTACAAAAAATGTTGACCCGTCAACTTTAAATTTAAGCAACCCCCCACTCACTACATTACTTCTTAAGGTTAATATATATGAAATCAAACAAAAGTAAAAATTTTGATTATTATTTAATGAAGAAATGCTCATTTTTAATCAGTAAAAATTCGTTTACTGTAAATGCACAATACATCATATAAATTTATTTGTAAAGCTACCTTAGACAGTTTTAAATATTATTTTTTTACTATCACAAACTAATTTATTTATTCTTTAAGATCAATCTAATATTATTATTAATTATTACATTTAATTATTTCTTTTAGGATATTAGTTCGAGCAAAAATTAAAATAAATATAATTAATCATAGTTTTAGGTTATGAATTTTATATTTAAAATTGGCATTTGATCACAATAAGTATAATGATAGAAAAAATATCAATAAGTAACTGAATCAAAGTGATGAGTATAAAAAAGAGTAATGACGTAAAATATCAGCCATAAAGTCATTAAAAAAGACCGGTCATAACAAAAGGAGGTAGCGTAATAATAATACCAAAAAAATATTTCTAGAACTATTTATTCTTGTTATCATTCTATAGATTTTTGTTTGCGTATAAATATATTTTACCTTTAATCATCATCGCTTTTTATATATAGAAGATTTTTCTAGAATTATTCGTGTCTTGCCTATTTTTTCAATAGATTTTTGATTAGACTAGAATGAAATTATTTTTGATTGTGGTCGTCTTAAAATACACATATTCATCCAATTCTTTTAGTTGTAAAATTCTGTAACATCTTTTTCTTATTCCAATATAATATATAGTAGTAATTGTACACTATGTATTTTCCAAGTATATTTAATGAGAGTCAAAATAACTTGAAACATTAATTCAAATGGATTGTTATATAAAAATAGGCATTTTTGATAAGCAAAATGCATAGAAAAAAATTAAGAGTAAAATAAAGTAATAAGTATAATAGAGTAAGGAATAGATATTTACAATGGACTAATAAAAAAATTGAAGTAAAAAGTAAGTAAAGTAGTAATAACAAAATAAATTAACAGTAATAACATAACAAAGATGTTTCTTGAATTATTTGATTTTTGTCTATCATTATTACTAGATATTTGGATATAGCGTGGAAATTAAATTTTTACCGTTGAATATCACTTTATATATAAAAGATGTTCTAGAAATTAACTATCTTTTTAAATATATTTTATTAGAATAAAATACATTTTTACCCTTGGGTTACTCCCACTTCAAAAACCATCTTCTATATGCATATTTGATATGTGGCACGCAATGCCGTAGTACAACAATTGGAAAACCTGATATCTTTGTGTGACATTGGAATCCTCATGGCAGAAATCCAAGAGTTTCTTATTACCAGCTTGAAGTTCAAACAGGACCAAATTCCATACACCAAATATTAGAGCAAGATTGAAGAAATTAAAGAACAATATTTTAAACTGAGTAATCGATTTATTCATCATTACTTAACAAATATTAAAAGGCATTTTTTAGCATTCTGATCAAAATTAATTAAGCATTGATTCCAGATTCCAGGGTTATAAAAAACGTAGTATAACAAAATATATAACTATAGTAATCTGATGTAGTGCATCACTGCCATTGAATATGTTCTTCCTTTTTTTATTAAAATTTTTGAGTTGAATATAACTATTTAAGTAGGGAGCAGTATATCGAATAGGCCCCTATTTTAGCACACATTGAAAATTAGAATTATCGAAAACCTCTAATATAAATATTACGAATAGTTGAATTAAAAAAAATATTAAAATAAATAACCCAAAAATACTTTTTAAGTATAATTGGTATAACAAAGCGTAGCTTTTTTAAGGTTGTAGAACACCTTCAAGTCTAATTATTTAATTTCTTTATTTACTTTTATTATGCGACAGAACTTATAGGATTCAAGTTAATTTGTTTTGTAGATGAATAGTGTCTTGTATAAAAATAATGAATAATTATATATTATCATCTTGTTGAAATTTATCCTATTCATTCAATTAATCATATATTTTTCTTAAATTTGTTAAAAAATAATGTTCCATTTTATTTTTTAGTTCTACTCCGCATAAAATATTGAAGATAACAAGCTTAAAAAGTGTAGGATTTATTTCACATTATTTAAGGCGAAAATGCATAAGTACACCACTTCAAACCTATGCCCTAAATTTTAGAGACACACTTATACTATAACCTAAGGTTATATTACCCCATGAACTATTTTATAAGTAAATTTTCTATCCACTTTTAGACAGAATGTGGCACTAGCTTGAAAAAAAAAATCAACCATGTTGGGCCCACAAGATGTGTCACGTAGGACGAAAAGGGGTAGAAAATTATTTATAAAATAAAGTTTAGGGTGGTATAGGACTTAGTCAGATAAGTGTGTCTCGCGATTCGGGCCATAGATTGAGGGGGGGTACTTGTTCATTATCCCTATTTTTGATTTAAAACAACAAAATTAAAAACAATTTCTTAATTCATTAAAACTTTATGTCAAAACAAAATAAAATAAACAATTACAAATTAGAACTAAATGCATGTTCATTATCACTGTGAAGTTTTATATAAGGATATATAATTGATCTTAAATGTGTTTTTCGTTCTCTTTTGTCATGTAAAATAAACGTATAAAAAATATATTTAGAATTAAACTAAATTAACACTGATATTTTCATCGGAAAAGGGCCTAAAATATCATCAACGTATTAAAAATGGTATAAAATGTCACATTAATCCCCTATTTGGCTCCAAAATGCATTACACCCGCCTGTGGTGTCCTCAAAATACCCTTGTCATCCACCTTTTGGTTCAAAATTGACCACTATTACAGTTTTCTTTTAAACTATAAATATTTTTACATACGTGGCGCCTCAATATTTGTATTTAATTTAACTTATTAGTGGTAACTTCATAAAATCAATCCACGTACCCCACCCCATTACTAATTAAATCCATCTAAATTAATGAACCAGTCAATATTTAATGCAAGCTACTGTCAATTGAGTGTTTTTAAAAAAAAACATACGAAGTAAATTTATCATCATTCAACGTACTGCACATAAAAATCATCCGATAAACTTTTACAACGTCTGACTATGTTCATAGTAATTATTCTTTACGTCTCAAATGATGTGATGTTACGTCATAGGTAACTTTTTTCAAAAAATATTATTATAAGGTTTTTAAATAAACTATAAATATTTATCACAAAAATTATATTTTAAAAAAGAGCTGATGAATTAATCGGACTGTATGAGTTACTTTACCTTTAATCATAAATTTCGAATTCAATTTTGAAAGAACGTTGTCTCTAATAAGTGTGGCCAACCTCAATTGCATTGGGTTAGTCGGACTAGAATAATTTGAATGTCATTTTTTTTTTCCCAGTAATCTATAATTTCATCGTGATTTTATTTTTAATAGTGTTATGACGATTTGCTATTATATTGACTATTATTGATGAGGTTTAGGTAGTAATGAGTGGATAGTGGATTGGTTTATAAATTATATTAAATAATTAATTTAAATTCATAGTGCCCACGCCCAGTATTAAAAAATATTTAAGAGTGTAATTTTAATAACAATTAAAAAAATGGTCATATTTTGAACCGAAAGGTTGATCCGGCAAGGGTTTATTTTGGAGCCATAGGTGGATGAAAAAGGGCATTTGGAGCGGGGGGGAAAAATAGGTGCGATGAATTTGAAAGGTTGAATTTTGTACCATTTTAAATAATTTAAGGGGATATTAGGCCCTTGTCCGTATTTTCATACATTGGTCATGACATTTCATATTCATTCTGTACCCATATATCGTTTATATCTTATTCAAAATTTATTTATAATTTTTAAAATTACTATTACAATTTGCTATGTTTGTCATTGCTTTTCTAAAGAGTAATCTCTTAAACTTTTATAATTGTTGTATTGATTTTTTTGTTAGATGTTTAGATTCTTTAACGTCTTATTTCAGGACAAAAGAATACTAATATTAAATAAATAGTAAAAGAAACAATTTCACTAGAAGGAATGAAAGAGCAAAGGCAGAATGTTTGAAACTGCAAGAAGCGAGTATAAAAAGGGTCCTCTATCTAAAGGGGGGGGGATGTAGGGAAAATATTTAATATTGATTCGAAAAATTTAAAATTATTGGTGACTCTCTCAATTACTTTAGTTCAGTTTAATTTATACTATAAATTTTATTTATGAATTTTTGGGGGTAATTTGACTAATTTTTACAATTTTTATTTTTTATTTTTTAACATATTTATTTAAACATTTTAAAATCATTTGTTTTCTTGTTAATTTATTTTAGGTCTTTGCAAAAAGTTACAGCTTCGGTCTAACTTGTTACCGGTAATATAAATTGCATATAAAAAATGGGTCCCCACCTTTTGAGATATATATTAAAATGATATTTATGGTGATTTTTATGACAAGAAGTACATGTAGTTATCATTTAGGTGTCGTATTTAGAATATTCAAATCCTTTAGAAGCAGAAAGTAAAAAGTTAAACTATTTTTAAGCTGATAGTTTTACTAAAATTAACCAAAAGTGCCTTAGTCGTCTAGTAGCGCTCATTCTTATATATACTAGAGAGTTACAGTCCCTGCTATGCATGGCCCAAAACAAATTTGATTAGGTCTCTTTTATACATTACTTGAGAAAAAATTTAGTATTATGCGATAGTTGAATAAATTATTTTTATACCAAATTACAAAGATAGCAAAGTTATATTAAACAATATAATACAAAAGTGCCTCCTAGGTAGGAGGAATGCCAATAGCCTTTATTGTGATGCTCAACCAATGTTTGTTCCGGGATCAAAAGACATGTTGAACATGAAATGTATAAATGCTTAAAAAATAATACAAATATTATTCCCTTGTCTTATGATCTTCTGTAATAAAGGTGTATCTTGTTCTGTCACAAGAAAATGAAAATCGATCTTGTATATCCCAATTGATGTTGTCGACTTTTAGAATAAAAAAAAAAAAAAAAAAAAATATAAAAATCCAGCGAATGGTTACACGCAATCTTGTCCACGTGCGAGAAACTAGAATGATATAATTGTTATGATTATAGCATCAAAAAATAATCAGGATAATTCGCATAGTGTTCAGGCCCAGGGCCACCACTAACAAACCATTGTTGTTTCTTACGGTCAATGCAGGTGTTCAATACTCGAAAAAATCAAAACAGATGATAAAATTGGAGCCCAAATATACGCCTCAATATACCTAGAATGAAGTTCGCTTCAGCGGAACAACACGATTGTTGAACAAGTGATTTCGCCCATGTCTACAAATGTTTGATGCACAGTATAACTTGTTCAACAAATGGTTATGTTGTCTCACAAATTTGTAATTTAGCATATGGTCAGATTCCAATGAATAGTTTGCAAGGGAAAAAATTACTCTGTCACTAATTAAATATGAGATTTTTTCTTGTAAAAAAAATTGTAGAAAGAAAACCAAATTAGGTTAGTTCAATTATCGAATGACCGGAATTTTTTCAAGTAACTTGATCAGAAATTAGAATTTTGGGATATGAAATGAGAAAAAAAATAATTTGATAAAGATACAAAGGTTTTATGATATTATTTTTAGTGTAAGCTTATAGCATTAGTACTACAAAAAATGATATAAAGCATTTTGATTAACTAACGCCGATGAGCGCACAAATAACAACAAAAATGCGAAGTGTTGTGCCCCATTGGAAGAGAGGAGCAGAGACTATGTTCCCATGCACAAGTCGAGGCGAAGCAGGCTTTCAGAACTTATTTAAATCTAGTAAGAAAAAAATAGAAACTTGACTGGACAATTACCCATTAAGTACATAATATACTACATGTCTTTATTAGTTTGAACTCTTATTCTAACACATGGTAGAACATAATAACATGTATAAATTCATATATAGTAATACGAGTGATGACAAAAATAGCAAACATCATGCCGACCTTGTTATGAAACACACGTACTCAGACATCACCCTCGGGCTTTCGTCACTAATTAATAGGTGTAAGTGTCAGTGGGGGAGATAAATTTCAAAAATAAACAAGTAAAAACTCCATGAATAGTACAGAGGGTTCAACACTACTTATATATACATACAAACAAAAAATTAGAATGTTATAAAATAATGTAATTTTCTACCGATGAACTCTTGAGGAACATTGTCAAATGGAAATATGTAATCAGAGAGAATTATTATTTTGTAGAAGCAATATTCATATTCTAGTGTAGAGTTTTGTTGATTTCTTGACTTGTATATTATTTCTAAAGTAATCAAATTAAATTTTTATGAACACAATGCTTCTTATAGATATGAAATTTCAAGAAATATACTATTTTCATTAAAAAAAAAATGAATCAATATGTACACCATTATTCTTATAACAAAATATTTAAATTGGATGAATATAAAATAGGCAATAGACACTCAAATCACTTGCACATATAGTGTCAATACATGTATTTGATTGGACACATGCATTTGGGCTCACACCAACAATTTCACCTCTTGAATAACACAATGGCAAAAAAAACCGTCTACAACACGCACATGAAAATTCATTCAGCTCCTCCAAACTTTTCGGAAGATAGGAGGCTAGCAACATATTCAGTGGAATCCAATCAGTGAGGTATAAGAAGGTTAGAATGTAAGCTAACCTTACCACTAACTCGTCAAACAAAAAATTGTGTCATATTTGTGGAAGTATGAGTCTTCACATCAAAGGGCATCTCTTGTGGCCTGCACGGTATATCTATTGGTGACTTCAAAATCATGTAAAACAAAATACACAGGCAATATCTCGATCCTATTCTAATGATCCTTACGAGATAATTTGTCACTATGAATTTGTCACTATGAAGTTGAATGCAATTAGTTGCTATACTTGCTAATGATATCATTGAGATGATGTCCTGTTGGTTGTGGATCAAATTCAAATAGTTAAGTATGGAGCACATGAATCCAAACATTAACCCTCATTATCAACTCAACTAATTAAAATAATAATATCAAATTCAGAGAAGTAAAATAATTAGCTTCAAGTTGTAGAGCATCAAAGAAAAACTATTCAATTATTTTGGGTGTATTATCAAAAATCTTTGTTGCATCAGTTGCTCATTTGATGGATCTTTTCTAATATCATTTGAAAAATCTAGATTGGAGTATCTAAAATGTATCAAAAGTTTCAGGACAAATTTATCAAAGTTAGTGTTATTTTATCTTATCTGGGAGAAGGCATATATTAGTCCTAGAAGTATAACCCCAAGATAATTTTGTCCGCGAACAAAACAACAGTCCAGTAGAAGAATAGTACATAGGACTTCAAAAAGGGTTCCTTCCTCTCTTCGCTTTCCAAGTTTTGATCCAATATACAGAGCCGTAATCATAAAATTTTTAAGACACTATTATTAATTACTGAGTTTCCTATGAACACAAAAATTTTATTATATTTTTAGAAAAAGGTCGAGCAGAAAATATATTTATGACCTTCCGCTCTGTGGGATTATTCATGGAAACAGGCCATGTAGAGAAATCCAACAGAACAATGAAGGCTTCTTCTCAAGCTAGATGAAGCCATGAACATTAAAATACAACAATGAGAATCTTCAAAATTCAAACGATACAACTATGTAAACTAAATAGATCTACTCAAGAAGGCAGGAGCAAGAAGAAATACCAGCTTATGAAGCTTTTGACAGTAAGAACTACCTTTTTAAAAGATTTTTTATAATGCTAACTAGTACAATTAAACCACTGAGACATAAATTTTTGTAGCATATCTTTTTCAATACTATTGAATTGGTTTCCAAAGTTAAGTCCCTCCTTGTTTCTCTTTTACCTCTACAACAAAAAGAAGACATATTAGCCAAAAACATACATAATAGTAATTTATTGAATAGCCAATCAAGCATATTTGAGTTGTCTGATCCCTTTAGAACTCGAGTGAAATGTAATATTTATTATTATTGAAATGCTAAAAAAGATTGAAAAAATTAAGAATGATCGAGAAAATGGTAGAAGACGAACATAATAATAACACAAAAATACACTTAATTTTATTTTAAATAACTAAACCTAAAATTTTGTACAACATTTCCTGCACAATGTACAATAACATTAGGTTGTGGTCGTCCTCTTCTTCATTCTTCTATATAATAGAAACAAAATTTAAGAACAAAATATTTATTATTCAAACACATTTTATTTTAAATTAGTTCAAAATTTTCTTTCAAAAACATGTCAAAACAAGCTTAATTATCATTTATTATTGTTTGTAAAAAGTTAATTAAAAGAAACTCTTCATTTTAATACAATTATAAAAATATCTTTATGGGCGAATTTTAAAAGTAAAGACATGTATGGATTCTTTTAGATTTTTATTTTTGTCATTAATTATACAATTATTATTTCCCCCTATATTTTTGTTTAATGAAAGTTTCACTCTACAAAATAAAAAGAAAAAATATCTATAGAAAATGAGAGTCCTATAAATGTCACATCATTAGGATACACATGACATTAAAGAAAATATATTTGATTGTATCGTCATTATAAATCTATTATCACTTTTTTAATGCCATAACATAAAAATAAACATTCTAGAATATTTATGAAATGACAAATTTTTCCTGGATCGTCCTCAACTTGGCTCTTCTCTTTTTCAATACCATTGAATTGGTTTTCAAATTTAAGACTCTCCTTGTTTCTCTTTTACCTCTACAATGAAAAGAAGGCACATTAGCCAAAAACATACATAATCCATTGAATAGCCAATCAAGCATATTTGAGTTGTCTGATCCCTTTGGAACTTGAGTGAAATGTAATATTTATTATTATTGAAATGCTAAAAAAGATGGAAAAAATTAAGAATGATCGAGAAAATGGTAGAAGACAAGAACATAATAATAAGACAAAAATACGCTTACTTTTATTTTAAATAACTAAACCTAAGATTTTGTACAACATTTCCTGCACAATGTACAATAACATTAAGTTGTGGTCGTCCTCTTCTTCATGCTTCTATATGATAGAAATAAAATTTAGGAACAAAATATTAACTATGCAAACACATTTTATTTTAAATTAGTTCAAAATTTTCTGTCAAAACAAGCTTAATTAGCGTTTATTATTGTTTGTAAAAAGTTAATTAACAGAAACTCTTCGTTTTAACACAATTATAAAAATATCTTTATGGGCGAATTTTAAAAGTAAAGATACGTATGGATTCTTTTAGATTTTCATTTTTGACATTAATTATACAATTATTATTTCTCCCTATATTTTTGGTTTGATGAAAGTTTCACACTACAAAATAAAAAGAAAAAAAATCTATCTAAAATGTGATTGAAAATGTGAGTCCATATAAATGTCATATCATTAGGATACACATGTCATTAAAGAAAATATATTTGGTTGTATTGTCATTATAAATCCATTACCAGTTTTTTGATGCCATAACATAAAAATAAACATTCTAGAATATTTATGAAATGATAAATTTGCCCTTGGTCATCCTCAACTTGGCTCTTCTATATAATACTAGATATTAGGTGCCCGCGCCAATGCGGGTCCAACGTATGTTAGTTCTTTTCTTCGAATTTATGTGATAAAAATGAAATTTTAAAAAGTAAACTAAATTAGTTATATGCGTTTTTCTTTAAAATATTTTGAATTGTTAATTTATGTACCTTTTATGTCAATTTTCAAATAATATATGTTACTCCATCTGTTTCATTTTATATGAAAGAAGTGATTTTAGGAAAGTCAACAGAATTTCTTATATGATTCTCACATATTTTTAATTGTCATTTTACTGTGATTCATATTACTTTTTAGTTCTTACGTCATTTTCAAATGATATATGCAATTTTCTTTTGTTTCAATAAAAATAAGGAAATTAACCAAATTTCATTACGATTCTTAATTATGTTTTTTTAAAAATAACTTGAATTGTTACATTGAGATTTTAAGCTTTTTTTATGTAATTTTTAAATAAGTAAAAAATTAGAAATTAAAACAAAGAATTAAATATTTCAAATCATTATATTTTTATAGTAAAACATCCAAATCTTTAAAACTCCATATATATGCACAAATTACTAGGATGAAATCGAAAGAATTTTGAAAAAAATATATGTGAAAGCTCATTTTAATAATAACACATATATATTTAATTTTAATATATGATTCCTCCTTTTCATTTTATATGAACTTTTTTTTTAATTTCATCTCAAAAGGAAAATAACTTCTGAATTTTGATTTTTTATATCCTATATTTAAGATCACAAAATCTAAAAATATTTTAATACACAAAATTTAAATAAATATAAAAATTTTAATTTTAATTTTGATTGATTACACCTAATATTATACTCGATATATAATTACTAAGAGCTAATTGACACCTATTTTGATAATTAATGAAAATTTTTAAAATTAATGGTTAGTTTAGACATTTATTTGTTTGAACAAACAAAATACATAATATTAATTAGTTATTAATAATTTTAATTTTGTAGAAGAGCAAATATACCTAAGAATAAGATGTGTGGATCGGTGTGAACTTGTGCAGTAGATTTTCCTTCGCATTAAAGAGTTGATCCTTACTTGCAAGACACAATTCACCCTCAACATTAAATATTTGTTCCTTCAAATTGAATATACCAAATATTATTCACTGTTAGATAAAATATTTCCAAATACTCAAATAATATAATTGTTGTTCTTACCGGAGGTTGTGCTTGAATGTTAGCCACAGATATAAACTCATCCTCAAATGGAATTGACATAATAGAGAAAAGAAATAAAAGTGGTATTTCAAAACTTTTTTATCATAAGAATAAAGATATATTTATATGTCAAAATACTTTGGATGTTCGATGCATTAAATAAAAATGTATATTACCACGTCCTTAACTCAGCAGCCTGTAGTTATGGAGGATTGATTTCAATTGTTGTATTGAATTTGCTCGTCAAAAGGTATATTACCACGTCCTTAAACACTCAGCCAGCCTTGTAGTTATGAGGATTGATTTCAAATTGTTGTATTGAATTGGCCGCAAAACCAATTGAATCAATATTGGATGTTCCTACGTGCAATGAATATGTGATTTAGTTTCATTCATGTCGATATATTTTTTCAAAAAAGGAAAAAAAATTATTTGCTTATTTACTTGGATTGATGCAATTCTTTCCTAGCAAGAATGAAATCGGGTAGGTAATAAATGATTGAAGTTGTTGAAAAAGTTTTAACTCTTCTCATGATTAAATTAAAATTACTCCCCAAAGTGTCAATTTTGGGGGTTTTTTCCTGCATGATGTTTACAGGACGTTATTAAAACAAAGTCAAAATTACAGAAGATATGTGATATTGTTGTGAAAACACAATATTTATACTAATATAAATTATAGAAAATCCAATTCGATTATTTCAACAAATAGCAGCATTTTTTTGTGATCTGATACCAAAAGTTAAAAAAAAATATAGAAGCACAAAACAAAAAAACAATCCGGTTGAGCAATTGAAAATTGCATGAACTTTTAAGACCAGAAAAGTACTACAGATATTCAAAGTTGATGACCAAAACATATCCTGATAGTAAACTAATATGACTTTTGTGATAAAATTAACCAACATTAAGATAAGTGTACTCAGAGAAATTTTTAAAGTTATTGAACAATTGAGATTAACCAGACACTTAATCCCACATTGTGGCTTGTGAAGAGGAACCAGGAAGCTAGGAGGAACCTCAATAAAAACTTAAATATCATTAGCTGTTGATCAAAAATTCAATCTTGATCTTCAAGAAAATAAGAGAAAATAATACTACCAAATGAAACAAATCAAACAGGGTTTATGAGTATATTCCTCTTTAACAGACGATATCGAACCAATATTAGAGAGTGATGAATTTATCTAAAATAAAAAGGGAAGGAATAAATCAGGAAGAAAAATTCAATGCTTAGTAAAAAACCGAATCTTTCTTCACAATGACTCAACAGCAAAAAAGGTATTCAAGAAATTACTTCATTAACAAAAAGATAGGGGAAGATGCAACAAATAAATAATTAATAAAAAACTAAAACTGAAGAAAAAAAAAATCTTAGCAAAAAAACAACGGAACCACTTGCTAAAAAACTACAGGTAAAATCTCAAAAAATAAGGATTACCCCATTTGGAGAAGACGATTACAAAAAACAAAGTTGCTGACAAATTTAAAAAAAATGTAATAACTTTATTAATACCCAAAATATTATCAACTACGAAAAACAGAAATTAAAAAGGGCGAACTATATTAACCAAAAAGAACCTTCATTGAACAACAAGTAATAAGGTACAAAGATAAATGACAAGAGTGATATGATATATATATAATGAATTCAAGTTGTTGTCTTTGTGAAAGGTACTGTCATTTTTAATGGAAGAGCAGTAATCTGTTGAATTAAACAAACATAGAAAAAATAATAATTAGATCATGAGAAATATTCTATTATGATATAACAATTAGATTTCTGTAATAATGGTAAAAAATAAATTAAATAAATTTTATAAATACCAAATTCAAAATTCTTTGGGTTGTGTCACGAGACCCAAAAACAAGGCCGCGATGTGGGCCACCCACATTTATCTCCTATGTATAAGCGAACCAACAAAATCTAATCCACAATGTCTTACCAATTTTCAACCAAATACACAGAATATAATGCGGAAGACTTGAAAACTCATTAAATTAATATAACCAATAAATAAACTCAAAAAATTTATACTCAGTATTCCCAAATCTGGAAGTCATCACCACAAGAACATCTATCCTCAAAATTCCTAAATATAAAGAGATCTATAGAAGCTAAAAAAAGAGGAATACGCAGATAGTACCATGCCAGACTCAAGGCATCAAGACGTTCATGGAGGAGAGAATCCTATTCGAGCTATGGAACAATAGAACCCTAAAATATGGCGTGATGAAGACTGCTAGAGTTAGAGGACGAGATGAAGAGATGGCACGTTTGCTGACTCCAAAAATAAACAAAGAAAATACAAATACAAAAGAGGGGTCAGTACAAAACACACGTACTGAAAAGTAGGTATTCATCGGCGCAACTCATAATATAGAAAGCAATATATATCGGATAATACAAAAAAACCCGAACCAAATAACTTAACAGGGTGGGTGATAGCAAACAAGTATAAGAACTATTTTGACAACAACACTAACAATCTTATTGGAGGACTCGCCTCCACAACCGTACTCACTTAAGAATTAGGTTCTCTCAAATCGGTGTGTTATTACATAATTTCAAGATTATTCTCTTTGTTGCTCGTGGTCGGAACGTGACACTGTCCAGCTCCCCTACTACTATACCTGAGTGTCGGAACGTGACACTCCGATCCCCTACTATTCCCTAGTGTCGGAAACGTGGACAACTCCGATCCTCTACTATCCTGGTTCGGAACCGTGACACTCCGATCCTTCTACTATCATGGTGTCGACAAGTGACACTCCGGATCCTCTATATTCATGGATGTCGGACGTGCCATCCGATCATCTACTCTCATTCAGTTTTTAGTTGCATCAAGCCTTTTTTTATACCAAGACATCATCATTAACAAAGGGATTAAGGGTTAAGATTCTAGCCTCATCTTTCCTCCAACCCCACTACAATTACATAATCAACATCATGCAAGATTAACAATTAAGCATTTATAGAAGACTTTACAATTTACGAGCCGCAATACATATCATCGACTATTAAGAGTTGACTATGAAATAGCAAATTTTTAAAACCAAACCTACCTCCACGAAGAATCGTGACTATTTCCGATCATCCTACTTCTCCAAAATCCTTGTTTTCTCTTCGTTCGTGTCTCTCTCCGACTCGGTTCTCTCTTCTTTTCACTCTGTTTGACGATTTTCTTATTCAAACCCTTTTTCTTTTACCCTTAATTGTCACTATAATTAAAGTAATAAAAGAAGTTGATAAAAACTTAACCCCTTTTTAGTTTCAAGGGTTACTCTCCTTTAACCCCCACGTTAATTGAATTAGACATTAATCCACTAGACGTTATAATATAAGCATGAATAGTCCAAAAACGCCCTTAAAAACTTTTACAGAAATCCGACCCAGTCAGGGTTACGAGCCGGTGACGGTCCTCACGACTGTGCCGGGTCCGTACTGCAGGTCCGTACAAAGTTCGAGGGGTTAATTCTGGTGGGGGAAAGATTTGTGACGGTCCGTTCGGCCCAACGAGGTCCGTCCTGCACCATTACCTCGTGACGTTCAGAGTCGATCTCTAGTATCCAAATTTTCAAGATCTAAGTGTTTGGAATGAGGACACCCTCGACAGTCCGTCGCGCCATGACGGGTCCGTGTGGGATTCGTAGACCCAGGACAGTTTATCTACCAGAAATAAACTGCTAATGCTCAACCAACAGCCACCCCCCCCCTAAAACAGTTTTACAATAAGATATTCAATACCCATCGTTGTCCTCGAACGATCACAAGAAGAAAAAACAAGGGCGAAAAGGAGGAGAGTTACCTGAATCGGTAAACATGTTGAGGGTATTTTCTTGCATATCGCCCTCCTTATCCCAAGTGGACTCTTCAATGGTCGATTCTTCCATTGAAGTTTTGATGGATGCAATCGCCTTGATCTCAATGCGATTTCTCTATCCAGAATTGGCAACAGGCTCCTCCTAATAAGCAAATTCCCATCATAGAAGAAATCTGAATCCCACCGAATAATGTTAGTTCCATGAAAAGCGGGAAGAGGGCCTATCTCCTCTAATTTTTCACTCCTCATCCCATCTATTCGCTCTTCTTTCCACTCGCTTCATCCTCTCGCCCCACTCTTTGCCAGCTATCGCAGGATATTGTTTATTCTCCTCTTTTTACCATTTCTACACTCCTCCACCGGACCACCCTATTTCACTTTTGTTTGTCCCTCCTCCTCCCCCGTCTGATCTCGTCTGCTCCTGTTACAACATCTTTCCTTTTGGCCCTCACCTCCTTTCTTACCATCCCTGTTCCCCGGGTCTTTCTCGCTTTACCCGCCTTTTTCACCTACTCATCACATCCACCTCCATCTTTCCTGCCTTGATCATTATCCTCCAAAGGTTTATTTCCGCTTCCGTCTACTGTGCCTTCAGGCCCTCTCTCTTCCATACTCGCCTTCTTTTCATTCTATTCATTTCAGCATAGACAACATGATGAATACCCGGGTGGCACCGCGGACAGTCCGGGAGGGTAAGGCTAATTCTAAGCGAACCTCTCTAGACTCGCTTAGTACTTCAATGGTCAATATACATTTGGGCTTAGCTACTCTTCCACCGAACCGCATCACCCACTTCATGGGTGAAACCTTCAGCAAGACTTGTTCACCCTCCATGAAAACTCCAGTCTCTAACCTTTCGAGGTCTGCAGATTCCTTTGCCTACTTTGCGCCGCTAAAAGCTTGTCTTGAATGAAATTCACTTTCTCGTAATGATTCCCTCAGAAGATAAGTACCCTCAGTGCCTTACCTCGAATGCATCAAACCAACCGAGTGAGACCTACATCTCCTCCCATACCATGCTTCGAATGGGGCTATCAATACTTGAGTGATTAGCATTATTGTGAGAACTCTGTAAGGGTAAGGAAGTTATCCCAATGACCACCAATATTTTTATCACACAATGCACGAAAGCGCACATTCCAACACCGAAGCGTTCGCTCAGTCTAAACCAATCGGTCTGAGGGTGAAATGCAGTAGCTAAGGTCCAACCTGTACCTAATTCGCATGCAATATTCTCCAAAACTTGAAGTAAAAATACGTACCATCTATCTGATATGAGGAAAGTGGAACTCATGAAATCGAACAATTTCGAGATATAGAGTTTGGTAACTTCTCTGCATTGTAAGTCACCTTGACCAAAGAGGTGAGAAGCCTTAGTTAATCTGGTCCACAATTACCACAATAGAAATCCAAAACTTACCCAATTGTCTTTGGAAGGGGACCCCCCACCCCATATCCACGAAAGTCCAATTTCAATTCTCTCCCACTTCCATTCGGGGAATGGGCCTTCTTGAGAGTGTTCCGCACGGGCCTCTGGATGTTCATACTTACCTGCTGGACAATTCGGGCATTGTGCGGCACAATTCAAACAAATGTCAGCTTCATCCTACTCCACCAAAAACATGTTGCTTTAGGTCACGATTACAGCTTGGTCTGCACCGGATGTATAGAATTCCTGTCATGAACTATTAGCCTCCTGTTAAGAAGAGTGTGGATCCAAATCATCCCACGAGGGCACACATATCCTTCCATTAATTCCTCAAAACACATCCTCATGATTTTTGCTCCTTTGCCTCTCCTCGCAACACCTTATCTCGGATCGAATCAGCTTCTCATCAGTAAACATGCTTTCCATTAATTTTGTCAAGAAAGGAAGTCTTGCCTTCCACACAGGCCAAAAATCCTCCCATTCTATAGTCTTCAGCATCATGAAGTCAATTAGCCAGAAGTCTGACCCTCTTTCTAGCGAATGGGTGTTCTAGAAACCTGCAAGTGAGCTAGGACTTCCCATGCTCCCGACCTTTATACTTAAGGCATCTGCCCAAAACATTAGCTTTTCCGGGTGATCACAATTAGATAGTGTTTATAGTCCTTCAGTAGTTCCATCCATTCCTCTGTTCGGAAATTCAAATCTTCTGAGTAGTAAAGGGACATGAATGTAAACTACATGATCCGTATAGACTTCACACTTAACCACCATATAATAATGTCTCATTGCTTTAATGCAATACACGCCGAGGCCAACTCCACATCAGGGGTCGGATTTAGTTGCGTTCAATGCAACTTTGAATTGCCTTGAAGCAATAAGACAACATTACAGTTTCTCTCTTGCATTAGAACGCAACCCAACCCAAAATAAGATGCTCAAATAAACAATGAAATCATTTCCTTCTCATGGAAAGGAAGGTAAGAATTGGTGTTCTGGCAGTAGTAGTCAACAAGGTCTTTTGAGATTCTTGAATATTCTTTCACATTCATCCAAGCCATACAAATGGAACATCCTGTTAGTTCAAATTTGTCGTTGGGAAAGGGCAACCGAAAAAAAAACGTTGGACAAATATTATCTGTAACTGGGAAAGTAGTAATAGATAAACCAACAAAAGCTCCTTACCTCTTTTGTAACATTAGAGGGTCTTACCCAAATTCTTCACAACCGCTTCGATCTTGAGAAGGATTCCACCAATCACTCCAAATCCTTAGAAAACTACCGTGCCCCAAGAAGGACACTGAATTAGCCAAAACTCCACACTTGGAGAATTTGAGCAATAAAGCCTTTTCTCCTCAAATTTCCAACACAATCCTCAAGTGCTCCTCATGTTCTTTCCTGCACTTTGGAGTATACCAAGTCACTTTCTCTCTCACTACCTCGCAAACCCTAGATCTTTCCAGCTGCTCCTCCTTTTTATCCTCTCTCCACCCCCTTATACAACCAACCGCTTCCCTCTATACTCGTGTCTACGAATAACCCCTAATCCCTTCCTTACGTCTAGTTATCTCAATGTCGTTAACACCCCCACAAACACGCCTTAGAACACAATGTTTTGACTTACTTCGCGGACGCGTGTTCTACATGACTACGAGTCCCCAGTCGGAATGACGTTCAGGATTAAGTGGACCGGGACCAGAGTTCACAACATCGAAAAATCACTGAGACACCAGCAGCGAATAATCAATATTGCTGATGTATATCATCAATAAAACACAATGACAAAGAGATCCAGATATGGCTATAAAAATACTGTTCATCAAGGACTCATGAAAGCAATGGCTGGGGGCATTCGTAAGGTCCAAAAGACAATACTAAGATATTCACTTAAATGCCCAACCTTGTATGAAGGCAGGTCTTTAGACATTGGTACATCTGTGTCCTTATTTTCAGTCATGATGATACAAGACCTCAAGTCGATTTTGAGGAAGTGGTTACAAGCACCTTTAACTGGTCGAACAAATATCAATGCGGAGAAGAGGAGGAACTTGTTCTTAGCAGGTACTTTACGTTTTAGTTGCCGTGTAAGTCTATGCACATCCGAAAACTCCCCATCCTTCTTCTTCACAAAATAAAACCGGAGCCACCCCAAGGGGAAGCGCGTCGGTCTAATGATGAGCCTTTTACTAACAAACTTATTGAAAGTTGGTCCTTTAATCCCTTAACTCGGCGGGGAAGCCATTCTATAAGGGGGTATGGATAATGGGGGCGAGTACAGGTCCAGATCAATTGCAAAAAAGTGATCAACATCTCTATCCGGGTGGCATACAGGAAGGTCTGCAGAAAACAATCCAGGAAACCACGGACTATCAAAACCGACTCTCAATGAAGGTCTTGGGTAAGTATTTATCCCTGAGGTGTGCCATAAAGCTAAAAAAACCCTTTACTAACCCATTATCTTAGCAACGAGAGAACATAGAGAGAAGAAAGGAGATGATATGAACTGGCAGTGGGAGAGTGTAGTTCACCCTCCCACACTAACAGATCATGTCACAGGCTTAGGCCAAGCGTGGTACAGTTCATAGCATTAACAACTTAGATTTGGTAAAATTCGGAGAGGAACAGCACAAGTCAATAGCCCAGAATTCATTGAAATCAACAATTTCCTAAGATAACCAAGTCTACGATGAGTGAAGTGCTTCCCGAGGCAGAAAGTCACAAATACAAGACCTATATACCTTTCAACTATCAGCAGACTCCACCACCAGAGTAGAAACACAGGAATAGGCATGTCAAGCAATTCCACAATTGTAAATTAAGGAACCCAGGTAGAAAATGAGGAAGAAAAAACATCTGAAAATGTGGATCAGGATCAAATATACACGAGAGTCATGCCAATGAACACAAACCACAAAAGAGATTACAGTGAATAACAACACACAGTTTCTCCGCTTCCGATCCACCAGGGAATAAGCGTAACAAATGCGGGCCCTATCACCTTGTCTGCCCGTTGCCCCGTTTTATAACTATTGCAACTGCCAGTAGTTACCGATTTGCCCGGTCACCCCGGCCGTTTTGGTGACCACTCATACCCCGGCCACCCGTCCCCAAGAATTGGACGGCCTCTCACAATGGACCACCTCTACCTTTGGCACTATTCGGGGGTCTGGTAGGTCTGGTAACTCTGTTTTGGAAAATACCTCCTTAATTAGTCCAAGTACTCCCCACATCCAAATATCTCTGGAATTCACAGCATAGGTCTCTGTGAGAACGACGCAAAGTCTATGGATAATCCTCCAAACTCAGAGGAATGTTAGGTGGTCTGCGGATGGACCCCCAGCTAAGACTTGCTAGTGAAGACTGGAATAGGTCGGTGCTGGGATAACCTCCTGCAAACCCTGTCCTCTAGAGTAAGAACCATTAAAAATCACGCTCCCTTACGAAAACATCTTAGATGTCAGATGCCATGGTAGAAGTCGTCTGGCGTCACTCCCTTTCCACTTCTATAACAAAATCTACCACTCCATGGAAAGGATTTTGTCTGATAGCAGCTACCTATAAGGCACTGAAAGCTGCCCAATTCTGACATCAACCCTTTCACGGAACCGGTGAAATCCGCTCTTGTGGACTGATAGCAAGCAAAGAGTTTGCTGCGACCATACCGGATGCTCGCGAAACTTATCCTATAGCAGTAAACCGACATCAGCCTTTCTCTAGGCTTAGGTAACTTATCTCTCCTCCTTATCCCATCAAAAGTCCCGGTGGTACTATACTTCTCCATAAACAAGCTAGAGAATGATGCCCAAGTCATAAGTGGTGCCTGTCTGGTTGACCACTCTAACATATCGAGCCGCACCACATTTTGGCGTTCCTTGGAAACTGATAGGTCACAACTCATACACCAATCGTTTCTACTATGCCCATCTTAGGTAGCAATCGTGGACAATCAACCAGAAAATTATACGGAATCCTCGGATTCCCAACACCCTTGAAGACTGGAGGTTTCAACTTCTGAAAATAAGACAAAAGGCTCATGTTGATCACATCGTCACTATAGGTCATGTAGTCAATCGAGGGAACGTGCCTATTTCCAAGCGGCATCCACTGCAGGGAGCCACAACAGCGGCATATTGTACTTTCGGGAACCTGAGGTGATGGTGCCGAAACACACCAGACGGTGTCTGGCCTTGATCTGAGTAACCCGCTTGAAGATTAAGCAAAGAAACCTGGGTTAATCATCTCGGGGGTAGGTTTGGGGTTGTTAATTCCTCATTAGCACTGGTTCATCTTCCCCTTCCTCACCCTCTTTTTCTACCTCATTCAGCGGTGGAGAGAGTCACCGCCTAGTACTAAGATGGGCTAGGTGTTGTCCTCTTTCCTCTAGAGACGTCCTCCCGCGATCCTTACTACAGGCCTCTTGTCTACTGCTTCTCTTCGAGCTAAGCCCCTAGTGGCTGGCTCAGATTGCATTCATTTTCTTGCCGGTGTAGGTCGTTGGCGCACGCTTGTTGCTCTAGTTGCAAACCATTAGAAACTAGAGTGAACGCATGGTCAGATAACCAATTTGTATTCACCTAGATACCAATTGGATCCAAGTAATAGAACGAAGAAAGAAGGAATGGATTTTTGCTTAAAGTCCTCATAGCCTCTCAATAGTAGAAAGTAAAAGGCGTGTCCACACCTATCGTTCCTCACAGACTCTACTAGACTCGTTCGTTTGTGTGATGAGACCAAACGAACCTATATGCTCTGATACCAAGTTTGTCACGACCCCAAACAAGCCGCGAGTGGCACCCACATGGTATTCTCCTATGTGAGCGAACACCCCAAACAAATCTAATCCATAATTTTCTTACCAAGTTTCAACCATAATAAACCAGAATCTAAGCGGAAGACTTAAAAATCATTAATTATACCAAATAAATAACTTCTAAATTTAATACTCATATTCCCAAAAACTGAATTCATCACCAACCAGAACATCTATCCTCAAATTACTAAATCTAAGAGAGTACCTAAGAAGCTAAATTAATGAAAGGCTAGTCCATGCGCCGATAACTTAGTCAAGGCATCAGACGTGAATGAGAGAAGAATCCGTCCGAGCTAGGAACAATAGCTCACCCTGAAATTGACGTGATGAAGACGGGCTAGAGTTGAGGACCATGGCACGTTTGGCTTGAACTCCACAAATTAACAAAGAAAAACAAATACAAATGGGTCAGTACAAAACACACAAGTACTGATTAAGTATCATCGCCGCCCAACTCAAAAATAGAAGCAAGATTATATCGGATAATAACATAAAACCAACCCAAATACTTAACAGGTGTAGCAACAAAGTATAAGAATCATTTGCAACCAACCACCAAACACATCTATGAGGACTCAAGCCTCCAACCGTAAATACTAAGAATAGGTTCCGCAAATCGGTGTATATTTACCATAATTCAAGATTCAAAGTCTCTTTTGTTCTTCTTGTGTCGAAACGTGGAACAACTCGATCACCTTCTACATCTGGTGTCGTAACGTGCACCTCGAATCCCCTACTATCTGGTGTGGAATGTGACACTCACGATCCTGTAATATCCTGTGTCCGGAACGTGACACTCCGATCCTCTTATATCCTGGGTGTCAGAAGTATGAGCACTCCAATCCTCGACTAGCATGGTGGCAGAAACGTGACAACCAGATCCTCTACTATCATTTTTTTAGTTCATCAAGTCTTCTTTATACCAAGGCATCATTCATTAACAAAGTAGATTTAAGTTAAGATTCATAGCCTCATCTTTCTAACCCAATACAATTACATACTCACATCATCGCAAAGCATACAATTAAGCAGATAGAAGACTTACAATTACTACACAATATCAATCATTCGCTTAAGAGTTTACTATGAAAAAGCAAAAAATTCCGGTACTCACTGCAATGTAGCGACACCAAAGCACCGAAATAATAAACCAAACCTAACTCCACCGAAGAATCGTGATCAATCAATTTTTACTTACTCACAAATCCTTTTGTCTCTTCGTTCTTCTCTCTTCCGCTCGTTCTCTCTTCTTTTCTTCGTTCTTTTCTAGTTTCTTATTCAAACCCTTTTTATTTTACCCTAAGTGTCATATATTAAGTATAAAAGATGATAAAAATAACCAATTTTTTTTTCAGGTTTATCTCTTTTAACCCCCACGTAATTTGAATTATTAAACATTTAATCCACTAACTTTATAATTATAAGATGAATAGTCAAATCGCCACCTTTAAAAACTTTTAACAGAAATCCGACCCAGTCAGGGTTACGCAGCCTTTGACGGTTCCGTAATGGCAGTCTGTCACAAAGTTCAGAGAGTTAATTCTGTGGAAAGATTGTGACAGTCCGATCGCGCCCAAACGACAGGTCCGTCCTGCCCATGCGTCTTGAACGTTCAGAGAGTCGATTCAGTCAATCAAAATTTTCAGGATCTAAGTGTTTTGGAACAGACACCCCCGAGACGATCCGTTGCGCCCATTGACGGTCCGAGAAATGAATGTGGGATCCGGGTTTAGACGAAACCCAAGACAGTTATTAGAGCAAAGAAATAAACTATCTGCTGCTCAAAACGACTAAACAAGGTCGTTACAGGTTGATACTCAAAAGGTGTCAATTTATAAGAGTCAGTCGTGTTGGTGGTGGTAATGATCCTCTGAAGGTTTGACCTTTCAAATTGTTCAACAAATGGTGAGACTTTGTCGACAAAGTGTCCAAATGAATTTGTTAAATGGAATTTTCGTATCCAAAGAAGGTGGGACTTTCACATGAGCAACAGATACAATAGTAGTCTTGAAATGAGTTAATTCTTTTCCCAAAAATATGGTTATATCAATATTATGAAAATGATGCTCTGAACTTTGATTATCTGTTAAAAGAATTTGTTTAAAAGTTGGATTATTTGATTAGTGTGTTGAATTTAAAGATATCTTATTAATTTTTATATAATTAAAGTGTAAAAATAGAAATGAGGGATTATTTAGTTAACTCAATTAGAAGTCAAGCTTTAAATCCAATAAGATTAATTGTTAAAAATGTAAATACCTAGCGTTCATCTTGCAGAATTAAGACGTTGATTATCTGATATTTTGTGGTTTTATCTTTGTGATTACCTTGGTCACGATTTTTATCAACACATACTTGACTTTACAGTGTCCAATGTTTAGTATCTGGATCTGTCGATGTAGTGATAGGATATCTTTCCCCATGGTTGCAAGATTATCTGCAATAAACTACATTTAAGAGAGGATAAACTAAAGACAAATATGTATAATGAATGAGTAAGCAATATTAATAATAATATAAATACATTAATAAATATACATATAGGGTATGTAAGTTGTATATAAGAATGTTTGTAACCATTTCAAAATATAACACAAAAGATGAACAAAAAAGGCTTTTTCAATGATTTCATTATAGACAAACTTAGATGTTGACTGAATCGTCATTTTCGGTCATAATATTATAGGTGGTCTGAATTATATGACTTTTGACATTGTCGGAAAACATTGTAAGCTCTTGAATAAAGCAACATATAATTGTCTATGAGAACGACAGGTTTCGCGGTAAAAATATACAAACAAAATATTAATGTTAGTCACCTTTGAAGCGTTTATGTACAGTTCATGGAAACAACCCATAATGTACAGGAAACTGAGTTCTTTAAAAGGAGCAGTGGCAAGTTTCATCTTTTGAGTCATGGAGTAGGTATTCTACTAATAAATACATGAGTTAATGTTTTAAAATCACCGCTAGATATTGTTGCACTGCATGAGGTTGTTTAACTACATTACATATGCCCAAGCGTGATGTCCCATTTGAATAAACTTCACATGAATTAAAGTGTTAGTAATATAAGTCGGACAATTCTTCTTTAGATTTAATTGGTAGGAAGTTAACTAGTAGGATTTTAAAGTGTGTGAAGAATTTTTGTATTCACTTTGATCCTTTGATCAATAGTTTCATCTATAGCAAATATGCTTTTTCTAATTGTTTGGAAATTGAGAGTATCTAACATGTACATTTTTATGTTCATCAAACAAAAATCATTTTAGTTGGTAGAATAGCCAACGAGAAGTAGTAACACCGCAAAGAAGTTTTGTAAACATTTGTATAAATCAGGATAAGTAATTTTTAATTAGAAAGATTAGAGGTTTCTTTTTAGAAGTAAAAGGAATACTGAGAAAATGAGGAGATTTCAAATTTTACATGATGATTATTTTTTTTCTTTCCACTATCAATTCGCATTTTAAAAATTCCAAAATCAGGAGATCTTAGTTGCACACTATTCTTGAGAATTTGTAGTTTTTCAAGTTCATTCCATATTTCAGAACATACATTAATAAAAATTCACAAATAAAATCTTCTTTTTTCACTACGAACAACCCAAAAAGAGTTTTTCAAAAAGCCCGCTAAAAAAACTATTTTACCACCAAATAACGTATTGTTCTATTAGATCTCTTAATCGAAGTCAAATGCTCAACCATTTATTTTTTGCCATTGAAATTTCACCCCACGACAAATTTAGATCGTGCATTCGTATTAACGAGGCCATGAACTTTGTTTACTAATCTTTGCAAGTAAAATTTGTTCCATCGACCGATGTCAATCGAAATTTTAAAATACGAGGAAGTGAGCAATTCGACCTCCTGAAAGAAGTGAAGCTGCAACACCAAACTTGCAGTTGCTTAAAGCTATCATCCCGTATGTCTTATTGTAGCTAATAAAAGCACGATAGAAAAAACTTTCACCTGTGGCTCACCGGCGCCATTCAATAAAGAAAGATCCCAAATTTATTTGACAATACTCTATCAAGAATATATTGTAAGATTTTCTTTGTTCAGAGTTTTTAATTATTTTTTTATTAACAATTCTTCCTCACTAAACGTGATATTTCTTCATAATCGAACTCTTTAGCTTTCTGTATGCTATTGATGAGGTTTGATATATTCGAAAATTAGTTTGAATTCAGGAATGTGCACGACCTATTGAATGAAGAAGAATATCACTTAATATAAATGTAATACTTTAAACGTATTTTTTCTAAATTTATATTTGAATTTTATAAAAATCTTCAGGACATTGGGCTTTCAAATATCTCCCATAATCTCTAGGGATTTGTTGGATTAAAAAATAAATTCAATCAACTAGCAAAATAATGTCTAAATTGGATGGCATTTGATAATGGCAGCTCAGATATGCATTCTACCAGATTATTTCACAGGAATGTCTGTTTTTTCAGCAGTTTGTATTGTAAACAACTGTATTGTACTCCATTTACACTCGCAGATCTTCATATGATTTTTGCCCTCTTACATTATTTAACGATGTCTAAAGATAGTATCTTTCTCCTTAGGTTGGATGACATGTCACTACACGTTCAATGAACGGACCTCGTTTACAAACGTTTGTTCACATTGATCGTTAGTTGAACCCATACAAAATGTTCAAAAATTACGATATAATAAAATTTAGGTCCATAGAGGTTTGTTTGATTTAGGTCACCTAAAAAAATCAATTTAACATTCAATTATTTTTTCTTTAATGGGGATTATTTGCAATAGTACTAATGTTATTGATACTTTTGACTTTTGCAGGGGACACTAGTTGGTGTTCATCCATAGTAGTGTAGGTGTATACAGTTGGATTCATTGCAATTAATAGGAAAAGAAAAGATATCCATGCGCTTCAGGTGTGATAAACCAGCTAGCAGATTGATATTCTTTTATTTCATCTTCTCTACGTTTACATCATTACTCTGTATATGAAATGCTTATTTTTTTATCATTTTTTTTAATCAAAAACTTTTTACATGCCCTTTCCAAATGTTGTTTATAAATGTCTTAAACACTTTTTATTGAACAATCCCTACCATTTATGATGACAATTGATTTACAAAAGAAAATATGGATTGTAAGGAACAAACCCACAAAGTAAGTTATCAAGAAAGGGTCCTCTAATTTTCACAATTTTGCCTGTTAATTTCGTCTTCTATAAATTGGGTATGAATCTTTCTTGGTTGTTTGTTTTACAACTCTTTAGGATAACTTTTATACAGTATCTTTTTTTTTCATACGAGAATTTGTTGGGTTCAAAATTACCACAAGACCATTTTGAATCTGTGTTGTGTAGAAAGTGAAGTATAAAATAGGGGATCTTATATTTATCTGGTATTTCAGCACATACAATCGATCATATGCTTATGTTAGTTAGTAATTTGTAATTCTCATTTAGTATGTAAGAAAATGATCATGGGGAAGTCCTCGTTTATGAATTCATTGTATACTAAATGCTGCGCAACTTTATAAAAATACGCCTTTTAGATTTATCATTTTCAGTCTTCATTTTTGCTCTAAACATTTAATAACAGATCTGACTATTTGTACTCATCGGTTGATATAAGTTTTTTATAAACTATTTCATGCTGCAAGAAGTATTACATGTTATAGTTAGAAAAAAAATCAGGTTTTTTTCAAAAAATATTGCATAATGCAATAACATTCATATACCGTCTACGCATTATATTTTGGACTCCCGTAAATGCTAGGTGGAAGTATACATTGTTTTATTTTCCCATTATTGTGAAGATTCTATTCCCCGTACATAAAACATCCAAAATTTTGTTGATACATCATTACTAAATAAAGCTTGATTTAAAAGAAGCAAAGGTCTTAATCGTTGGCTTGTAAGTTTTTATTCCATTCATCTACTACATATGTTTGAAATAATCTTTTCCTGCATGTAAGGACAAGACGTCATTATCTCTTATTGAAGTTGTAACAATAATATTCACGACAAGAAATACTGTATAGTTTATGTTTTGTGTTAACATCAACTTCGGATTCCATGTTAAGTAGTTTGTCTATTGAACACATATTTTTTTACTTGGTAGTGTTCTTGTTCGCAATTAGATTGTATTGATGTTTTTGAAAAGAACATTAAATTTTCTTTAAAACCACAAATGCCATCCACCTGACCTATTGAAATATCAACGAATATTGAACGGATCATAACAACAGTAAGTAATTAATATTGAACCAAATTGACCTTTATCACTTTTTTATAGGTTTCGAATATGGGTGGTATAGAATAGAATTTGTAATATCTTGTTCACCCATATCCTGCAACTTCTGATACAAATGGTAAGTATATATCGTTGATCTTAAGCAAGAATCACACTTAAGTGCCAATATAAAATTCAGATAGTTGTTGAACTCTCTTGAAGATTTTAAAAACTAGAGTATGGATTAATTTTAATATTTACATCAAAGTTCTCACAAAGAAAATTCATGTTAATGTTAGTTTGAACATTTGCCATTCGATTTTCTTAAATTCATTTTCACTATAAAAGAAATACCAATTGGAGATTTTTTCCTTTTGGTCAATAGGAAGAACTGATTGATGAAATGATACATCTGACCTTTTAACGCGAAAGTCTAAATACATGTATTTCTTTTTGCTAATGCTTTATCAGTAGTTACTCCAAGGATGTGAAAGCAAAATATATTATTGTTTACTGGCTAATGTAAGTTCTAAAATGTTTTGACAAAGCTCGGTATTCCAGTTTAAAGGTTTTTTAATTCTATTGAAATATAATTGTGAAGTTAATTGACAGAAACCATTGCTTACAACAACCGCATTGTGGGTTTATATTCAAATTTATGGCTTTACAATATTGACAATTTATACGCTCTTTTATTTCTTATAATAATTTCTGATGGCATAATTTTTATTACCTATTTCTGCATAGGAGAAAAATGGGTTTCTCATCAAGATTCAGAACTTTCTACAATTGAAGCAATGGGTGGATGGAATTAGAGGGACGACGCAGTAGCCAGATCGTTATCATTGAAATTTCAGATATGTTATTTTTCTCATTTCAGCTCTCTTGTGAGATCGACGGCGTTGCTTGGTGTCAGAAGAATTTCTTTTTATCAGGTGTGCATACAATTTTATAGTTAGTCACGGTCCCCAACCTAGCAGTTCTCTTCCGCATTTGATTTTTGAAAAGAAGCAACATGTTTATGATTTCTATGACTTGACATCTTTGAGATTAAAATAATTACGGCAAAATAAGTATCTGGTAAATAATAGTAATAATTTAAATAAGAAATTAGTTGAGTAATACTTACCACACACCGAGAGACAAGTGAAACACGGAGCAAATAAACCATCACAACGAAGTCAAAATTCTGTAAATTTAGTAGTTCAAAACTATATTAAATCTAACAACATACATGGTCTACTAGGAAAAACAAATTAATTAATCCAAAAAAGGTAAGGGCTGATTTAAAACAACAACAATATAATGTAATTATGTAGTGTTATGAGTGGTCAAGGAGGATAATATTGTTCAAACCCTATATGTTTGAGGACAGTGGGCATAATTTTTTTATCATTATAATGTATTTTCATATTGTTTGATTGTGGCTTTTAGTGACGGCTGATTGGGATTTTGATTAAAGCTATGAGCTTTAGAAAATATTGTCTTTTCAGCTGGTTTGAATGCAACTTCTGATTAATTTTGTCAGGAAGTATAATTTTCGTTAGATTGAATGAGTTACGGAAGCGATGGTCTTTTTAATGTTATAACATGGAAAAGAATCAGTCCAAATATTCTTTTTGTCAAGTTTCCCATGTTCTCCCTTCATGCCAAACCATGAGGTTAGCTTTGGTCAAACCGCCAACTTAAACAGAATGCTAATCATCATTTCGAAACATTTTAATGTTCACAAACTAAAGAAGAAAATTAAAACAACCAAATAAAGTAGGGCAAATATATTGAATCATTCTCTTCATAAGAAAAAAAAAATTGGAAGATAACTTAGAGCAATGAATCACGAGTCAGTCAGCATCACCCCTTGAAAATCATTGCACTATTAAACTTCATAACTGTGATTGGTGTGTTCCAAGTTCAATAAGGTCTTTAATAAGGGATAGGTGAGTATACTTCCCACGTCACACTGAGCGTTTAAAGGTGAACACAGGAGCAAACACAACCAACTACACGAACCAAAGTCACAGAGCTTGTAAAAGTAATAGTATAATGTCATTAACTCAAGAAGGTGTGATAGAACAAATTACAAAGGATGTTACAAATAAAGCACAGTATTGGTGATTGAATATTGTTATTTTTTTAATGTGTGGGCTTATATAGATTGAGACCCACATGTTTGAGACGTTTGGCGATAATATGTTATTAATTGTCTATTACATGTATTTTCAAGGTACTGGCTTAGATTGTTGCAAGCTTTTAGATCTCTACAAAATTGTCTTTCCAAAAAAGTGTTGCTTTAATTTTGTCAAGATGTATGTAATTCTGTATATAACTGAAGGATATGAACAAACAAAAGGTTTAGTTAGCATGACTTGAAGAGGCTGAAGTAGATGAAGAGTTAGCTTTGATTTAGAGGCAATAAAGCGAAAAAAAAGATTCTTATCATTACTCATACATATATTTTAAAGTCAACAGATCAAAGACATAGAAAACAAACAAGCACAAACTGTTCGTAAAGATTGGAAGAGCAAAAACACATAAGCTTTATTCTATTTTCATATTCTGTTATTCAATTAACACGTAAAGTATTCATGTGTCTAAATTAAGCGGCTTGTAATAACATAAAAACATTTTCAGAGAACAAAAAAATGGGCTGCTTTACAACACCAAATCACAAACAAATAGTAGCTTGAGTGATCAGTGTACTGGCCTCAAAACTCTGAAAGATAATAGAGACACCGATTGAGTGATTCACTAGAAGCTGCTACGTTCACGTAAAATCATACGACACCATAAGGTAGATAAGGCTGAATGTGTAGGACGCCGGAAGAGTAGATTCTATTGGGATAGACAAAACCAACTAAAATGAGTGTGGATGAAGAGGACAGGGGATGAATAGATAACATGTTAAATTACAAAATATAGGGCTAAACATGTTGACAACCAGTAAGCAAGAGACTCTACGCTGAAAGTGATGAAATTTCCACTAACAGATAGCTATAGTAAGTCAGAAAGGACAAAAAATTATATTACTTATAATATATAGATATATATATATATATATATATATATTATATATAGAGATATAATATATATATTATTTAAATATAATATATATATTATATATATATATAAGAGAAAGACCTGATGAAAAAATTATGAACAACCTTCTTACCTGTAATTGAAACAACAGGAGGGACTACACAAAACTTGAACTTGGACTATCTATGTTGAAAAGAGGAGAAGATGAAAGAGTTGTTTACAGGTTGGATGAAAATTTTTATATGAAAGATATTTTGTACTGTAATTTTTACCTACGGGGAGGAAGCAATTTAATGGATGGAGGAACATATTGTATTTTAATATAAGAAATAAATTAAATAAAACCCCCCCCCCCCCCCCCCCCCCCCCCCAAATATAATAAAAAGTCATAAATATCAAGTAGAATGACGATTTTTTTAAATAAATAATATATAAAAAATAGAATTGAAGAATATATCTTATTTTAAGGATTTTGGTTAAAGAGATCAAACAGTGCTACTGTTATTAGGAAAATATTAAAGAATAAAATAAAAAAATGAACATACTCCATGATATTTTGCCCTTAACTTGATTAATAGGCCAGTCGTTTTCGTACCGCTCAATTAGCGCTAGAACTCGGTCCTTGCGGTGTTGTCGTTTCAGTTGCTTGCTTTCTCATACGAGATCCTCGCTCATGTCCCTAGTATTAGATTGTGAGAAGCCAAGAACCGGTCAACACTCACCAATACTTGACTCTTTTTTGAGATTTCAATTATCTTTAGGGGAGCAACAGTTGGGGGGTTGCACTTTTTTGAAGTGGGATTATCTGATTTCCAGCTCCTTACACAGTGTTGGTGCTTCCAAGTTTTTGCTTTGTAAATCAAGACCAAACAAGCATGTTGATCTGAATTCAAAGTTCAGCGTTTTTTGGGATTTGAATGTCATATTAGCTTGATTTTTTCCAGGTTGGATTATGAGCTTATTTTATGTTTTTATCTGGATGTTGAATGAAAAATTGGTTATTGGAGAAGTGGGGTTGGATTTATTTTTTGGAAATTTTTGTTGCCCCTTTATGTATTCCTTCTTGTGTGAGGTGAATTTAGGGAAGTGAGGTGTTGATATTTTGTATGATTTTAGGGGGGTTTTGTGATTTTAAGGTGAAGGTAGAGAAAAGTTACCGACATTTTGTACGTTACATTTTATAAGTTGTTTTTTTTTTATTATATTAATTAAGAGAGAGAAAGAGAATAAGGGTGCAGCTATTTTAGAAAAAAAGGAAAAAAAGGAGGAACAGTGAAAATAAATAGCCTACAGCTGGTACAAAAAAATGTTATTAGTAGTGGTCGTTCATGTGTTAGGCCCTTCTAATGAAAGTACTAGATAGTGCCCACTACAGCGCGACCCAAGTATGTTTTATGTGAAAAATAAATGAAATTTAAAAAGGTGAATTAATTTTATGTGTGTTTCTTAAAAAAAATTTAAATTGTTAGTTGTGAGTACCTATTATGTATTTTCGAATACTATATGTTTGCTCCATCGTTATATTTTATGTGATAAAAGTGATTTTAGAAAAAAAGTAAACGAAAATTTCTTAATGTTCTCACATATTTATAGTTATCATTTTACGGTGATTCATAGAAACGTTGTTCTTATGTTATCTGTCACAAATAATATATTGCAACTTTTTTTGTTTCGATAGAAATAAGGGAATCAAAACAAAATTGCATTAGTTTGTTTAACTATATTTTCTAAAATATCTTTAAATTGTTACATGACGTTATAAGCTTATTTTTTTATGTAATTTCAAACGTGTATCAAATTAGAAATTAAACAAAGAATAAAAGTTGCAGATCATTAAAATTCTAAAATTAAAGGTCAAATCTTTAAAACGTCCAACATATATGTGGCACAATTTAATGAGAAGGAAAGCCAAATAATTTTTTTTTAAAAAATAATAATATATTGAAAGCTTATTTAAATAATAAACACTATCATTTTGTAAAACGACCCTGTTAGTCTTTTGAGCCAGAAGATTTTAGTTCGGAAAAACTGGCTGAGTCGACGGACCCACGACGAACCGTAAGGGGCAACGACGGACCTCGTGGGGTCTGTTCCAAAAAAAAACACTTAGGAATTTGAGAGAAATTTGGTACGAGATCGACTCTCTGAACGTCACGACGGTGGGGGTGGTGGCGGGCCGTCTCAGGCATGACGGGCGCACAGACTTTACTGACATCGAGCTCTGAGCTTGGTGACGAGCAGCAGGGACGGACCGTCGCAGGCACGACGGGCCCGTCATGAGGGCTGCGTGGACCTGACTGGGTCGGAAAATTTCTGTTAAAATATTTTAAGGGCGTTTTTTTGGACTATCTTACTTATAATTATAAAGTGAGTGGGTTAATGGTATAATGTAATTACTTGGGGGTTAAAAGGGAGAGAACCTTGAAACATGTAGTGGGGTATTTATCATCTTTTATACTTAATTATATGAAATTATTAGGGGTTAAACGAAAAAGGGTTTTGATAAGAAAGAAAAATAGAAGAACAGGGAGGAGAGAGGGAGAGAAAACGAAGAGAGAAAGAGAAGAAACTGGTGAAGAGGAAAATAAAAGAGTTTGAAGATTTAGCTTGCTTGATCACGAATTTCTTCCTCGGGGAGGTAGGTTTATGTTTTGTTATTCTTAGTAAACTTCTTAATAGCGAATGATATGTATTTGGATAGTATTGTAACCTTGTATATGCTTAATGTATGCTTGTAGGAATGTGATATATAAGTGATTTAAAATAAAGCATGATGAAGATATGAATCCTAAATCTGAAAACCCTAATTGCCTTGTAAGAGATTGATTGATTGCGTTGGTAAAAAGAAGGCTTGATGAACCGAAAGTGATGAGAGTAGTGGAAAGGGGTTGTCACGAACCGACACGTAGAAGTAGGGATCGGGTGTTCACGAACCGACCGTAGAATTACGGAGATCGGTTGTCACGAACCGACACGTAGAATTAGGGGAATCGGAAGTGTCACGTACCGACCCAAGAGAACTAAAAACATAATGAATCTTGAAAGATGTTAATATACTCAATCTAATGGAAACTATAATTCCCAAATTGGGTATGGCGCATTGAGGCTGAAGTCCTCATGGGTGTGAACTTGGGCGGGTGCTATTAAATGATATAGAAACTTGTTTTTGCTACATTGTGAGTATTGTAGTTGATTTATGATATTATTGAATTATATACTGTTTTCTATTTTGAGTTGGACGGATGATACCTACTCAGTTACTCGTGTTTGTTACTGGAACCCCTTACTTGTAATGTTTTTCTTTGTTATTTGGGAAGTGACAGCAAACGTTACCCATCGTCGTCAAACTAAACGCAACTCATAGCCAGTCTTCATCACGTCGGTTTCTAAGGGTACCTAATGCTTCTGCTTGGACGGGGTCATCTTCTTCATGGTCTTGATTGCTTGAAGTTCCGGCATGGAATGCTTTGTACTAATTTTAGCTCTAAGATACTCTTTAGATTAGATAGTAAATTTGAGGATAGATGTATTGTGGTTATGGCTTTCCAGGTTTGAATAATAGTATTGAGTTTTTATAGTGTATTTGTAATTCGATTTTCATTAATGAGTTTTAAGTCTTCCGCATATTTTGTTATATTTAGTGGTGTGAAACGTTGGGATTTGGATGGGTTGGTCGCTCACATAGTAGGATAAGTGTGGGTGTCATGCGCGGCCCGTTTTGGCGTGACAAAAAACTTGGTATAAGATCATTAGGTTCGTTGGTCTCATCACACAAGAACGGTTCTAGTGGGTAGTCTTAAGGAACGGTACGGGGGACGCCTTTACTTTTTTCCTTGAGGGCTATAGGACTTTAGGGGAAAGGGGAAAAATTTCCATATTCTTTCTTTCGTGCTATTACTGGATCCAATTGGTATCTAGGTGATACAAATTGGTATCTGACCATCTTCACTCTCTTTTCACAGATGGGTTAGGAACTATGAGCAAACGGCTACGTCAACTACCTAGCACCGGCGGACA